>JAHZNB010006909.1:0-13044 GCA_027744295.1 Callyntrura guangdongensis | reverse complement strand
AAAGGCCGCAGGAGCAAACATAATCGGGAGGTAAAGGCCACAGGAGCAAACATGTTCGGGAGGGAAAGGCCGCAGGGGCAACTATGTTCGGGAGGGAAAAGCCTAGAACCCAACTGCAGCGTAAGTGTGTACCGTCTCATCTCGGTACACACTTACGCTGCAGTTGTTCTCGTTCATAAGAATATTACGAAGAAATTTTATCAAGTAAACTGTTGAGCTGTGCTTGCAGTTGCTCGACAACAGCATCGTCGTTGTTGGCCTCTAAACCTATTTGATAACATACAAGTTACATGCAGTTTATGTTTTGCAAAGGTTTCTTCCTAGCAATAGCCGGGTAAGCTAACGGATTACCTAATAATAATGAGGGGAGTAGCATGATTTTTGTATTTTTACCTGGGACTGTTGGATGTATTTCAAACCGTACGTAAATAACGTAGGAATAATATGTCATAAGCTACATGATTGAAATTTAATTGAAGACTATTCAAATTATTTTGTAAATGAATAAAATTATTGATGATGATAGAAATCGACTAACTAATTTGCTGTCATTTTGTATACTTATGCCTTATTCAATTATTGGATTAGAAATAGACATAGAAATTACTCGTATGAATAGTAAAAAATATTTAGTATGATCGTCATTTTAACGTGTTTATTCACTTTTAAAACATACTTTACTTACGAGCATGTTTGGTGAACTTTAGAATTAAATAACAAATAAGATTAGTATTTATTTTGACCAGATATTATTGAGTAACAAGCATTACATAGAAATTTAAAGAACATGTAGTTTGAATTAAAATCCTAATCCTTGAGCAATGAAGGAGAAACCATCAGATATACGAGCAACAGAGCTGGTGCATGTGTTTGATGCATGAACGGATGTCGTAACACCCCACAGGTAGTATCTGTTATTTGTGGTACGTCGACATACTACAGGTATCGATGATTGTGTGGATACAGGCTACATTACCCATTAAAAAGTTTTTAATAAATCTCTGCATATTATACAATGTTATTTTCATGTATGCTTCGCATTTCATATATATCAATATTATTACTTACGAATGCGAAGCAATTGTGAAAACGCACGCATCCAACGGTTCCTGGAATTCCGATATTAGTGCAAAGTTGGTTTCCTGGTTGGTAGCAGTTGACCAAAGATTTTTGAATTTGAGAAGGCTGCAAATAGGTTTTATGCTTAATTTATTACAACGTCATAAATGTGTCATATGTAATGTATAAAATGTAATATAATAGGAGAATGTAATAGTAAAAAAATAATTTCAAGATGAATTTGCATAATAAGTACATACCTGGTTGCCCCAAACACCCTCACAATCTATACTACTGTCGTCAGTTTCTACTCCCAATAGACAAATGGGATAGATAAATGGATTTAGGTTGAAGTCAATGGTTTTCTGCAGTTGCACTAGAGCAAGGTCGAATTGTGCATTCTGACCCGCTTTGAAATCTATGTTTAATGAAATTTTATTTATAGTGATCAGTGATAATATCTCTAGATGTGTGCTGTAATGAAATCATGTGAAATGAAATCATCATGAAATCTTACTTGGGTTTACAACAGCTGCAGTCGCCAGCACCTCCACAACTTTTTGTCCAC
Source organism: Callyntrura guangdongensis (assembly GCA_027744295.1). Classification (NCBI taxonomy): domain Eukaryota; kingdom Metazoa; phylum Arthropoda; class Collembola; order Entomobryomorpha; family Paronellidae; genus Callyntrura; species Callyntrura guangdongensis. Next base: position 11,417 of record JAHZNB010006909.1, on the reverse strand, counting down.
AACCATTCAGTCTAGAATCTCCGAGCAACACTCTAACAGCGTCTGTTCCACACGCCAAAATACACGAGGCAGATGTAAGAACGAGAGAATCTGAGACTAGTGTGCCAGAACACTGGACTTGGTTACATATAAGGGTTGCCTGTATAATATGGATCACCCCGTTAGTAAATGTATACAAGTAGACTGTAACGCCTTTTTAGAAACTGCTTGTTTTTGTATACAGAATAAAAATTGAAAGGTTACCATCCAAGGAAACAGAACACCTCGTTCCGACTCGATGGCGAATCCACAAGCTCTTTCTTTTGAAAACATTTTGACGCGGCTTTCTAAGCCAACAACGGACCTTTTTCCTTCAGTAGCATTGCCGCTGAAAATCCAGTCGTGACCTGTGGCACTTTCCGGTGTGGTGGTACCAGCATTCAAATTTTCGATGTCGTTAGTTAGACTACGAATTTCCGTTCTGTTAAGACCGTGGTCTCGTATAGCGTTGTGAATTTGCAATGCCTGAGTGGAATTTAGAGGACCCAGGGTTTGGGAGATAGCTCGGGCAAAACGGTGAGATTCCGTGGCATTCAGACCAGATAACTCCGCTATTGATATCAACAAGTAAATTTGATGAAGTATTATGGTTGGTCAAATTTATGGTCTGTATATTTATAATGTGGAAATATAGCGACTAGGACCTAGTCACTAGGAATATTCTTATCAACGCGATATTGCGATTGCTGACTCACCTGTATTTTGTAAAATTGTAGAGGCGGGTGCCGATGCACCACTTTTCTTTTTTTCCTGTAGTCTGGACTCATAATCCTGCAGGATGTCGTTGGCTTCGGTTTCAGTCACATTCTTTTGAAATTTTTCCTGTAGTCCAAACACCTCCGATCTTGGAGAGGCAAGGAAATGGAGATTACGTGCCAACTGGAAAGCTTTGTTGATTCCTAAAATCGGAGTGCAAATGAACATAAGACGGTCCAGATCCATGTCCAGAGCTGGTTCTGTCATTGGCACAGCAAAAAATGGGTTCTCCCCTACACCTGGTCCCTCAAATCTAAGCAAATTACCTACCTATGTATTCAAAACTTGGTACACCTAAATATGTATTAAATAAGGACTGGTACTGACCGGAATGGGCCGGGGGCGGCAGGAAAGTTTCCGACTCCACCACCCAACGATGGCATTCTACCTCGTCCAAACAGAAATGGTGCTGGAAGTCCTTGTGGTGTGGTTTGCTGTACCTGATTTCCAAATGGCGGATTTCTTGTTGCACTCACAGCTATGTCTTCAACGTCGCGACGGAATTTTTCTGCGTGCTCATGGCTTTGTGCTTGAGATATCTGTCCCGCAATTTGCTTAATCTACAAATATATGTAAAAATGCAAATTAATAAGGTGGATGACTCGACTCGATGCAACCAAGGAAAGTGGCTGTGAACGGTTACACGTACACATATAAGCTCGAGTGCGACTAATTTGCTGCAAATTCAGAAAAGCAACCAAGGTAACCCACCTCTTCACAAGTAGCATTCAACTTTTCCGTCACGGCTCGAACAAGTCTGGTTGCCTTGCTTGGACTTCCCAAGGTTTTCGAAGCTGTGTCCTATCAAAAATGGAAATATACTGTAGCTATCCGCACCGCTTACATCATCTACGTCTACTTTCTTTTTCCTTTTTTAACATGCGTTTATTATATAACACTAATTAACGTAAATGTTACCTGAAGCTGCGCCACTGCTTCATCCTTTTCGCAATCCGCCACTTGAGAGCCATGTCCATTTTTGAGATTTCCTATCAGCAAGCTAACCACTTGGTGCTTATTCACTGGAACAGTGTGGTCTTGTCCTCCAGCTGTGTGATCCAGAAAATTAGATGGGAGTGGCTGTTGAGGATGTTGCTGCTCTGTTCCATGTTGCTGGTCCTGCTGCTGCTCTTGGGCCTTCAAACATGGCGTCGTTGTTGCCACCAGAAACACAAGTGCAGACACAAAAAATGAAAAAGATGTTACTCGCCGAAACATGTTTGGAATGAATGAAAAGATTTTTAAACAAGAGCGGAACAGAGAGGAGAATCTGGTTCCAGGTAGGATTCGAGACTGATCAAAAATTTGTTCTATCAACACTCTGCAACGTCAGTAGTGAACAGTTAAACGTGCCGAAAGATTGAAGAATGAAATGTTTGTTAAAAATGCCTCTAAAAATGAAGTAAGTACCGCAGTCAACAGTATGGCTTGTCTGTCTAATTTGTATAAATCGTTTTTTACAACCACAAGCTATGGTGTTGCCACAGAAATATAATATAAACTTTGTAAGTATGATAATTATTTAAATGCTTGGATATTATTCACTTGTCCAAGAGTTCGTTACTCCTACTGAAAGCGCAAACAGAAGCATTATCTATAGTAGCCCCGAATAAGAGATGAAAGCTCTTAAATATTCGGAAGATATATCATGAATACAAGACTAACGAGATGGTTTTTAGTCAAACATTTTTATATGGGATGTTTTTTAACTTTTATTTTGATGAGAATGGACAAGTCGTCATAGTTGCCGGTCTATCTGTTGTACCCAAACTGTCATGCACCTTTCGTAAATAATATAATTTTATGTTCAATTATTCCTAGGTACCCATAGAAAACTTGTTAATTTTTGTCTATATAATTTATTTATTGTATTATTAATATTGACTTCATAGTTTTTCATGTTTTACACTATTTTGTTATTATCTCTTTTTTATTTAAAAACTTGCAATGTTTCACTGTAAGACTCGCTTTCTTCTATATATTAATCTAGCCTATCGTCTAAATTTAACACGCGTTGATTAGCAGAATAAAAGCTTAATTAAGTAATCATATAAATTAAAATTACAATACATCGAAGACGAGGATTGCTTAGCATGCGTACCTTTATAGCTGTCGTAGCGTAGGAAAACTTGCTTGATTTGACATTTAAACGTAAATGGTATGTCCAAGATATGACACACATACATAATATAAAAGTGTATAGAGGTGTCTGTATATATTCCTTCAATTCTTTCGATTCTTGAGCTTATGATAAAAACTATAATATATGCAATACAACACTGGTTCTTCTGTTGTCGGATAATAATTACGTATTTACGCCGCTATGTAAACCCAAACGAATGATTAAATCGTTACCAGTATTATCATCGTACGCAGCAGTAGCATAACCTTATTAGTTTAAATGATCACGGTCATCCAGGTATTTCATCTGATTATCGTATTGTTACAAGTATTTATGCATTACAATTTATATAATATATACATACCTATACGTTCGTTCATAGTATTATGGTTGTACAGGTGAATACTTGCGTTCTCAAAATCGTTACATATCTAACGCTGAAAATATATACCTAATTATAGTCTCAGTTAAGTGCACCATAACTTTTGGACATTTTTAAAATATTACGATAAATGTATATCATTTTATAGTTCGTGAAATAGTAACAGGGACACAATTTTTCTATACATACATATACCCGCAAATTTATACAGTTGAAATTACAATGACATCCAGCTGATGGAAAGAATTTAAGTTACACACAATAATATATTACGTATCCAGCTGGATCCGTTCTTATGCAGTAATAAAAGTACATCCACCGAATACAAAAGTTAACCTCGCTTAATGTAAAAAAAACACTGCCACAAATACGAACACAATTTTGCCAACCAACAAATATATAGTAAGTGCAAACTACATAAAGTATATGGTAAAATGTGTTGAATAAAAGGAACTGATATTAAATATGGACAAATTTATCATTAATTGAGAGTAAAAAATAACCAACTTTTAAAGTAAAAGTACAATACCTGTAGATACACTGACTCTGAGGACAAATGTCCTTCTTATTTTGTCGTAATTATAATTTTTGTCTGCAGTCATTGGATCATAATCATGATAAATTTATCATACTTCATAAGTTAAAATTATTTACACAACTTTCCTTGCATGTTGTATGATACAGTATACGGATTGTTCCTCCACACCACCACTATACGAGGAAAGGCGGCCTCCACAATAACTGTTCAACCGCCTAATAGTTACTTATTATATGTTAACAGCTTGCTGTTAGATAGATAAATAAAAAGTATACTTAACTAGAACAAAGTACAAAACCATTAGACAATATCCATCTTACAATGTGTATGTTTCTTAAAGCGTTCTATCACACAAGACGTGAAAAACGTTGCGGACGATTTAAACGGCCTAAATGCACATGCAAAATGAATTCCCTGGGTAAAGTTCTTGCAAAATGCATAATGATTGCAGTAGTAGAGATTCCTATTGAAAATAAATTGCATATAAATAAAACTAAAAAACGTTTGTTTGATAATATATCGTACTACTTTTAGCGAGTTGATCTAGCGTATTTAGACATTTTAGTTGGGAGTTAGTACCTGTATATAAATAGTGATAATTTGGCTTTTCGTGATAATGACGAAAGGACGACATCAAGCATAGTTGCCATTAAGTTTTACAACTACACGCTGTCAGGATCGAAAAACAACGAGGTGATGGCAAAAACTAAAAACACAACGCCCCCAATTATAGTAACAGTTCGGACAGAAATCTTTTGGGCTATCATTTTGCCCCCTACTACGGCCAATCCGGTGCAACAAGAATGACCTAAAACTCCTCCAATGCAGACACCAGGCACATCCTATAAAACAAAACAAAATAATTAAGACTAATGTATAATATGCAACTCATCATCAATTTGGAACGAGTTGCAACTATTATTCATATGCATACAAACGAGTTAAATGAAGAACTTAACAAGTAATTTGAATACCTCTCTTGCTGCTAGGATAATTGTAGCGATTTGAGAACGATCACCCCATTCGGCCAGAAACGTCATAGTAAACGCTTGCAAAAAGACGCGAGAGAATAGTGTGAAAAGAATACGACGGATGGGCGAGGGCAATCTATACCCTTGATTAACTTCTTGGGCGTCTTTTGTCTGGCTCTCAATCTAAAATATAATTAATGCACATTTGACGGTAATGAAAATTTCAAGGATAAGAACGCAGTTCCTGAAAATGAATTCAACGTACATCATTATTATCGTCATCACGACGACGAAGTGTAGCTTGAACCTCTTCTAATTCTTCTGCTCCTTCATCATCTGACATACGCCATCCATCGTAAATCATTTTCGCACCAAAAATGAGGAATAGCGCTGTTGAAACGTAATAGGTTATTGCTTTTGGGATCATTGTGGTAGCGTACCCAAATAGAGCTACAAAAACAAAGATATGTTAGTGCCTGCGATTGATATGCAATTGTAATATACACTAGGAAAATACATTGTATTTATTTCTTGAACAATCCGTTACATTGTATTTCAACGTACCACACTGCCGCTACCGCACGTGTTTCATTATCTTTGTGAGATTCATGGGTGCCTCCAGCGCCGACCGCGCCACCCGAAGCCGGTATTGGAGTTACATTCTGTCGTAGTTAAAAGGACATTTCATTACCAAACGATTTCTCACATCTACATATTGTTGTGAATATTTTACACTCATTGCAATGTGTGTATTTAAAATGAGAAGTTACTTACTGTGTCAAAATCCTCAAATTTGACCTTCTTGTTACTTGAATCAAAATCATCATCTGGCATGACATCGCTCTTGGCAGACGTTATAGGAAATATCGCACACAGAATAATTAGTGCAATGGCAGCCGATAGTATAATATTACTTATTCCCCCTTTCCCAGGTTTCCGACTTTTTCCGTTGGCAGTAATTCTTCTAGCAAACTCCCACAGCCGGCTGCTGTTATTAGCACTATCATCTCGACTCTTTTGATCTTCTACTTCGGCATGTTTCAATTCACTGACTACTACTGGGTAAACCCTTTCATCATTCATACATCTATGGACGTAAAGTTAAACTTCTGAACCCATTTAACTACTAGAAACATTTTAAAAATGAAGATATGCATGAGTAGATCTGTTAAATCAACTGTTAAAGTTACCTCAGGAATTCTTCCACCTTTTTATGGTCAGCTGTTTGTATATGCTTTCGCAAACCATAAGTCAGCACACCAATGGCAGCGTCCACACTTCTATCATGTATGTGCATTTTTGCGTATTCTATCCATATATCCCCCATCGTGTCTACACCTTGATAACCCTTACGGAAGACATTTAGAAGCACTAAATGTCTGTCTTGTTCAAATTTCATCTATATAACATAATGAAAATAATCGCAATAAAAAGATATATTTCAGTATTCAATCTACATGTGACCAAGAAATCCTAAAAACTGGGAACGGTTCGATAAGCGGAAAATATAAATATCGCAAAATGCGACTTACATAGGTAACAACAGCTTTACCAAATCTCGCGTCATCATGACAAAACTGATTTTCTATACAAAAATCAATGGTCTCCCTGAGTGCCTGCTTACACGCCATTCTCAGATTAGGGACCAGGCAAGCTCGTTCGCAAAATTCCACTACATCTTCCCAAGGTGCTAGCAGATCGGTTCCCAGACCCTGTCGGGCTGTGGCAATTAATTTCCTAGATACCAAAGGGCAGGAAATTATGGCTCGTTATTAGATTAAAATGAATATGCTTCGTTTAAAACTATAATGTATTGTCCAACTGAAACCCCACAATGGCGTCAACAGACAGAAATTAACGCAATTAGACACAATTAGACACAATTCAATAATCGCTAATTTGTTAATTAAGCATTGATATTAATTATAAAACGCTCTCACCTGATCTCTTCGACATTGTGACAATTGCAAGCGGTACTCCTGATATAACCCTGAAAATTTCCCTCCTGATACGGTGGCATCGTTTTTGCAAAGGTCGCAAAGTTTCCAATTTTTAAATCTCTTTCATTTGCTGACACTCACTTGGCCCTGTTATCATCAACAAAAGCTATGTGTTTGATGTTATTTCCTTCTTCGACGTTTTTGAACGACCCTGTAAGATAACTTTCAACGCAGTCGGGTTCCTCTCCTAATGTTTCTGAACAGCTGTGCTTGCAGCGAGTTGAATGATTTTGTGCAGTCAATGCAATATCCCGTCAACCAACCCTGTTCCATTAACTGATATTAGTTACTACACTAGTTGCTAATTTAATTAACAATTTAACCATGTCTACTTTACTTACCGTTCCCTCTAGCCTCCTAACGACGACAAGCGCTGACGAGTTGGATTATTAAAACTGACAAGTTACTCTTATTCGTATACAGATTTTGTTTGCTCTTGGTGCTAGTGAAAAGATGTAGTTTTCGGAAGAGTAGTAGCCAGCAGCAAGCGGCTTAAGTGCAAGGACGATGACGCGGAAAGGATTGACCGACGGACGGACAGACCGAAACTGTAGAAAGAGAAGATGCGAATGGTACTATCATCAGAACTTCAGCTATTATATTGTATTTCATAAGGAATGTGCAGGCACAATGCAGACAAAACGAAGAAGATACATTTTATAGGGAGGGAAGAGGGAATAGAGCTAACAGATAAGCCAGCGAGCTAGACGTAACTTAACATAGCAAACCGAAAAAACAGGAAAAAAATATGCAGCAAGCAGCATAGCAGTTCTGGTGTAAAATGAAACGTGTATGTGTGTAAAATTATGTTTGCCTAAACTGAACTTGTTGGTATTGTTTGTGGTCGTGGCCGTAGTAGCAGCATTTCTGATGATGATGATAATATCAACAGAACAGATTTTGCTTGACGTTGGATTGAACCGAAATACTGTTTTTAGAGGTGAGTAACTGAGGTCATCTGAACGTCTGTCTGTCTTTAAACACGATAACTTTTGAACGCAAAGGAGTTAAAATTCTGTTTTCGCCAATCGATAGATACGTTTAATAGCTTTTATGAGTTCGAAGATGAAGGTTTGGGGTCAACCCTTTGGGGGTCAGCGGGGTTACATTTTTTTCAAATCACAACCATAGCTGAAACTTACGAGGAAGACTATCATTCCGAAAGATGAAAGAGTCCAAACACGTTTGAAAGTGTTTTTCCTAGTCAATTCGTAGGCGTAAATTACGATGGAAATAAAATTGGTCCCGTATTTTTTCACTGGAGACCTGGAGATTCAATTGCCATTCCAATGATATGCGTACCATAGTCCATCAACGTGAACATTACTTGCATCCATTACACATTCCTGCCTATTACGAATTCCATTACATGTTTGTAAATACATGTACATGGTTTCATTCAACTGTGTATGCGCTATTCTTTCTCTGTTTTCCTTCCACGCATGCAACCAACCTCCTGCAAAAAATTACAAAAAAATCATGATGAAATTGGAAATCTACTTAAAACTTGTAAGTTTTATAGGCCACATGCCTCAAAAATTCATGAGAATAAACTCTCTTCGTTTTAACATGCACGTATTTCAATGTAATTCGTAATAAGGGTGCAATGTGTGGATGTGGATGCAAGAAATGTTCACGTTGATGGCCTATACATCATTGGAAAATTGGAATGGCAATTGAATCCCCAGGTTTCCAGTGTAAAAAAAACGGGAGACCAATTTTATTTCCATTGTAATTTACGCCTACGAACTGCACTGACTAGAAAAAAACACTTTCAAACGTGTTTGAACTCTTTCGGTATGATAGCCTTCCTCGATAGTACGCACTAGTATGCAGATACATAATGGAAGCTACTTGACCCCATTGATCTCCAGGGAGCGTCAAAGTTCGGTTGGGTAGACTTTTTCAGTACTTTCTCATTAGCGTTACGCGCTTTTCGTTCAAATACAAATGGGTCAATATTTGGTCACGAGTGAATGCATTGAAATGCGAATAGCTGAGATATGTGTCAAGTGTCAGATAAACTTGTGGACACACCAATCGGAAGCTGTATATAACGGAGTCAAATGGCACCACTTCCAATTGTTCACTTGGACGACTACTAAGGAACCTAGAAAACCTCAAATAGTCTTAAGAAGTGGTGTTTATTTTTGGGTTTGAGTGTTTTCGAGTTTAGGGATTTAACCAAGGGCCAGGGGTTACCATCTGAGCACCTATCTAGTTTGTCTGTAGCATCTAACCTAACATAAAAAAATTATTAACCAAAGATAATCTACTCGTTGAGATCAGCAGAGTTTGTACACCCTTCGTTTTTGCGTTAGAAGTAGCGGTAGGAGGCTAAAATTTCTGCGGTACCGCAGCGGTAGAAGGCCACTTTTGCGGTAGCGGGTCAAAACTTTTGCGGTAGCGGGTCAAAACTTTTGCGGTAGAAGTATCGGTAGCGGTAGTTTGTGAAAATATCTTCGGTAGCGGTAGTTAGTAAAAATTTTTGCGGTAGTTAGTAAAAAATTTTGCGGTAGTAAGTAAAAAAAATTTGCGGTAGAAGTAGCGGTAGATTTTTTAATAGAAAATTCGATACCGGCGGTACTACCTCATCCAATCTCTGGAGATCAGCCCGAAAAGTTTAGTCTAAACCATCTTTACGTAGTTTCTGACCTCTAGGCCCCCCTGAGATTCGAGTTAGAAATTGGGAGCAATGGTGAAAATGTACGATTCGACTCTTCTCTTGTTCATGAGATTTCCATTGATACATGTCGAAACTAAAGTATCTGACAATAAGGACCATTCGCTCCTCAATAAAGTGTCAATTTAGGTAGTACCCCAGAAAACGATTCAGAGTGCTCTTATGCTAGCACGCCTCGGTGACAAAGCGGCCATTCTAGATAATAATTCTTACTCACCTCTATATATTTTCGATTAAATACTATGGCTGTGTAACGTCAAAAATCAAAAACGTAAACATAGTTTATACATAGGGACTGTTTGGTGTTTTGTGTAGTAATGAGTTAGTGAATATTGAAATTTTTCATATGCCCATGTTAAGTCCTTCGTTGCCACTTTTGTACCAGTAGTAGTACAAGGTCGCAAAGAAAATGACATTTCATGTTTCATTTACCCTCGCCTTTATTTTGCGATTCTTGTGCTGAATCGAATTTTTTTTACTTGTAACGTTTTTCTTTTAGAATAGGATATCATCATCGCCATAATGTATTATTTACCTTGTTGAATACCTCTGAATAGATACGCATTTATGCTTACCTACCTGCTTTCAATTCATCAAATCCATCTACTTAGAAATATTAACCATAAAACATTTTCATTTGGTCTCTTTAATTGTACACCAATTTCGGCAAACTTTTTATTTTGTTTGTATTTTGTATGTATTTAGTTACTACCTACTTAAGTTACGACGTACTATCATCGGCTACATAATTGTCTCACTCCACACTTCCCATTTCCAGTCATTTTTACGATGGTAGATGGTAGTTGATAAGTAATTGTAAATCGTTTTTTTCTCATAACGTTATGCCATTTTGTAGCATAAAAATTAAGGAATCAAGACAAACTGGAGCACGACTTCGATGTGGAAATTTTGAACAGTGAGTAAATCCGACTGGTGGGTTGGGCCAGGCACAGTGTCATGTCCTCATACTCCACAGTTCATTATTAAGGAGCGAATGCGATTAGGTTGTCCGTCCGTCCGTGCGATATCTTGTGAACGGAAATGAATTTTGAAATTCTGTTTTCGCCAATCGATAGTCCATGCGATCTAGTTGTAGTACCCAGATCTGAGATAAACGGTTAACCCCAAACCGTTAAAATCTAAACGCATGTCCATAGGTTAATTTGCGGGTGTGTGATAATAAATAAATAATTGATGAGAAGCTTCACGATTTCTTTCACGAACCAAGAAGACCGGTTTCGTTTAATTATATCACATCATCAGTTCTGGGTTAAATGAACTTCATCTCAAGTAATTTCATTACGATTTTGAAATAGTATTCTTATTTAACACCGTTACGTTAAAATAAATTAAAATAATGATATTCATTACAATTAGTCGACTATTTACTTAAAACTTAAAATTGGTTGACTACAAACTTGAGAATGATTGAGCACTATTGCGTGGTAAAAAACGTCGTATAAACTTTGAAACGCTACATATCGACAACCAATGACCCAAACTGGCCCAAATTTTATATACAGGTACAGTATGCCCCTCCTAAAGGTAAGTAAAAGGTTCACCCCTGGGGCCCTCAAGGTCGTTATAAAAACCATAATTAGTGTGTAGATATCTAAAGAGAAGCTATTTATATTTTAAAGAATTTAATATTTAGACTTTAGATTTTCTTTTGATATTTCAAATTTTCATTCGCTCCTTCACTGTGTGGTTGGTATACATGGTTTATTAGTTTTCGTGAAGCAATTGAACACGCCATAAAATATACCATGACACCATACATAGATGGAAGATAGTTTCCATTTTTCTATTGCGGTAGCGCAGCGTTAAGTTTAGTAATATGGCTTGGGCTTGTGACCGCATAAATAATTCTAATCCGCCACTCATCATTTCCATTATAGCACATTGCAGGCAGGTACGACACACGCA
>JAHZNB010006908.1:0-13769 GCA_027744295.1 Callyntrura guangdongensis | reverse complement strand
GTTAAATTAAACTAATTTGCAACTAATTTACTTAATTAACATTTAACTATTTATTTATTTTTATTTATATAAACTTTCATAAACATTAAAACAAAAGTCATGGTGACTCAATAACACTCGAATACAAGTAAAATTAAACTAGTTTGCAACTAATTTACTAAATTACCATTTAACTATTTATTTATTATTATTTATATAAACTTTCATAAACATTAAAACAAAAGTCATGGTGACTCAATAACACTCAAATACAAGTTAAATTAAACTAATTTGCAACTAATTTACTTAACTAACATTTAACTATTTATTTATTTTTATTTATATAAACTTTCATAAACATTAAAACAAAAAACGTAGTGACTCACTCAATAGCCCTCAAATACAAGTTTATTTAAACTAAATATCAACTTATTTACTTTAAGTAAGTATTTTTTATTTTAATTAATATAAACATTCATAAACTTTAAAACAGAAGACATAATGACTCAATAGCACTTAAATACAAGTTTATTTAAACTAATTATCAACTTATTTACTTAATTACCAATTAAATATTTATTTATTTTTATAAATAAAAACTTTCATAAACATTAAAACAAATGACATATTGATTCAATAGCACTCAAATACAAGTTTATTTAAACTAATTATCAACTTATATACTTAATTAACAATTGAATATATATTTTTTTATTTAAATAAACTTTTGTAAAAAAACTAAAACAAAGCTCGATTTTTCCCCACGTTCAAGACCGATACTGCAAAGTTTTAAATTCACTTAAACCAAAATCTAGAAATTTTTTAAATGTAGACATCATGCTACAAGAATCCGTTGAACCAACGTGTGACATGTTTATGCAAAGTGAAATAAATAGGTATTTACCGCCAAAATATCTCTAGTTCGGTAAACGTACATTTTTTGTGTGAGTACATGATTTGCATTGCAATATTACTGCACATTGTGTTTCTTTTGACTTCGTCACTTTGCTACTATTACTTCGCAGATTTATTGTTTGCATTGCTCGTATTTGCAATATTACTGCACATTGTTTCGTGTTACTTTGTCGCTTTGCTACTAATACTTCGTAGATTAACTGTTTGCATGAGATAAATGTATTTTTAGCGATCATGCCATTATCATATCACCCAAGTCCATGTGTAACCCAGTGAACGTAGATATTATGCGCAGTCTACAAGGAATTTGTTTGAAGCAAATAATGTGTTGCATATAAACTGCGTATCATGTTTTTTTATGTCCTTGTACTTGTAAGCTATGCATTGCAACTTTATCTACGTTAATACGCAGATAAAGTTTACAATCTCGTCAAGAATTATGCGTTTGTCTGTCCATCCACCCGGGCTCAAATTTTGCACGCATGTCGATAAGGTTGGTGTATACCTTTTCATGTAAATTAAGCAAATTTGGTGTCATTCTCATGGGACGTAGTTTTAGCCCATGCTGAACCCAGGACCCCGGGATATTGGGACCCCGACTTACTTGGTGACCCCAGGATACCTGGACACCGGGATTCCGACTTACTTGGTGATACCATAACTTCGCCTTGTTTGGTGAACCCGGGACCCCGACTTACTTAGTAACACCGTGACCCCGACGTGTTTGGTGACGCCGGGATGCCGGGACACCGGGACCTCGACTTACTTAGTAACACCGTGACCCCGACTTACTTAGTAACACCGTGACCCCGACTTGTTTGGTGATGCCGGGACACCGGGACCCCGACTTACTTAGTAATACCGTGACCTCGACTTGCTTGGTGAACCCGGGACACCAATTTACTTAGTGACCCAGATTTGTTTAGTGACGCCGGAACCCCGACTTACTCTCTGACCCCAGGGTCCCGGCATGGTCTGACTTGCTGAATCTCAAGTCAATCAGTTAATCAATCAGCACTTATACTTACAATAGTTTTTATCTGCGTTTCTATAGTTGCAATTCAGCATTTTTATGTGTCTGTTTTCCTTTCCTTTCTTTCTGAGCGTTTAGGAAAAATATATTACACTTCCTACATAATGCGCAATTTGTTTTCGAGAACGAAATTTTCTATAAGTGATCTTTTACTCTTTCACTTTGTGACGAATAAGTTGTAATCCCCAAATTTAGTTCAGTTTGAGAATGCTTTGTTGCAAGTGTTTCAGTAAGAATTTTACACTTACCAAAAACCAACAAAACTCTAATGTAGTAAAAACTAAAAGTGATTGCGAATTAAAAAATCATGTGGTCCATCATGCTGAGAGCAGTTTTCATTGTAAGTGACAAGTCATAATTAAAAACTGCAAAATTATGTGTGACTTAAAACGTTTGTTATAGTGTATTATATACGAAATATTTTTTACAGGCTCTTCTGTTGTTTGAAGTTTCTGGTATATTTTTAAATACAACTGTACCCAGCCCTAACCATTTTGTAAATGCAATTGTTTTATTACGACACTTTCATTGTTCGCTATAATGTTGAAACAGTCATTTTAAAATAGTGCTTTTTTTGTTGCTAGACCATGAAATATGGACGTAGCGAGAGCAAACACCGTAATGACAGCTTAAAAATCCGTCATTTTTTGCAGAGGCAAAAAAGAGCAGGCACAAACACGCACTGTGTTTTGCGAATAAAGTAAATAAAACTATTTATTTCAACAAAGAAAGTTATACTTGATGTACTTTCAAATTTGAGAAATAATATTTTACAATTATTTACAGTGAATTCAATACAGATTCAACTCAGGCTCCATCATTGTTTATAGACCTAAAGAAAGTTTGTTTGAGAGGAAACTAGAAAGGGAAAGTGCCATTGAAACAAAATTACCTACTGCTACTACGTGCAACTGATAGAAGTGTCGTGTTTTTTGCCGAACTGAAAAACCAAAATATGCGGGTTTCAGGAGAGGATGCATTTTTAACACTTGGTGACGCAGGCCTTGCTGGAGCTGACATGAATTTAAACAATGAGGACATCTCAAGTATTTTTTAAAATGGGAATCAGCGAATATTGCCGAGTGGACATTCTTCGGTGTACGCCATTTTGCTTTTGCAGTCGAATCATCGAACGGACGTAAATATCTTGCGTCCTACGTTTGCCAATAATATGTACTTCCTAAAAAGCTGTAACTTGAAGATATAATCCAACTTGTTAAAATTGATAACGACCATGACATGATCAACAAGCCATCGACTTTTTGCAGGTAACATGCACGATATCTGATATTATTTTTTTAAAAGTTTATGTATACCTTAGCTGTTTTCAAAAGATTAAAGTGACTTTCAAAAATATAGGATATGGTAGTATTTGGTAGTTCAGTGGCTGCAACTCAATGCTCAATTTTTGACACTTTATGGAAAGATGTATCCTCAAAGGACCAACTTTATCTTAGAGATTGGGATGTTCCACAGAGGGAAGATTTCAGCCTTAACCGATGTACCATTAAAGTAAAAGGTTTCTTGCCTCGTGTATTTAAGAATGGCAAGCCGACGCCAGGAGAACCAAATATTTGCAACGGCAGAAACTTTTTCATTGAAGAAGAAATTAATACTCTTGCCCATATGCTTCCGTGGAAGTTCAACAAGTTCCTGGATGTTCTAGTATCTTTCCAGGAGTTCTATGAGGCCGTATTCCTTTGATAAACAAAGAAAAGTTTGCAGAAACAAACAACTTCTACAGATGTTGAAGATGTAGGCAAGTTGCAAGAATATTTTCTTGCAGATGCTATGGCTATCAAAATTTCTAATGCTGACATAAAAGTAAATGGTGGAACAACTGTCCCGTTTGCTGCCAAATATGGTGTATTTGATCCAAATTGGATAATGTTAACCAAGCAATACCTACCCAAAGAAGGAGCATTACTAGAAAAGCCCCAAATTCAAAGTTGGTGAAGGATAAAAATTCCAGGAACATATAACCACCCTGTTTCATTTTACTGTAGTGCCTGCAGTAATTTTCTTACAGATCGTTTGGGCAGTGTGATTAAGAAAACGGAAATAATGACTGAAGACGGTTGTTTTAGCTTATCGGAAAAGGAAAATTCAAGAAAGATCAATGAACACGAATATAGTGACGTACACCAAGTGGCCGTAAATTACATTTATCAACAGAGAGCAGCAAGATCTGAGTTTGAGCGGCAAGCCATACTACAAGAAGCTTCAGAATCATACGATGAAAATCTATCTCCGACTGCTAAGATGATGAACACAATCTTCACAGAAGTTCAAACAGAAACGCCTTTTATATACCATAGGCGATGGGTTGAACTTCAAACGCAAAACGGTGCAAATTCAGGTCATCATCACTTCACTCAAGCTTCAGCCGTTGACATGACTAGAAGCATGTCAAAAACTATGCATATTATGTTGCTGGAACATCTTGTTAAAAATCAGAGACCATTTGCATTAATCGTAAACGCATCTACAACAAGTAGAAATGTACCATACTTAATTTGCTACATCCACACGGTAGAGGATGGATACACGGTCACGTACTTTTACAGAAATATAGAATTAACAGATTGAGAAACAGATGAGGCAACATTTAATAGTTTTTGGGCAAAAGTCCATTATGATAACAAATCTGTTCCCGGTTTTAGAGATTATTTTGCAAATAAATATAAGTTCCTTTCTTCCTATTCCGCTAGCGTAATGGTTGGAATAAAAAATTCTTTCTTCGGTAGACTTCGACAAATAACACCGGGACAAAAATGAGTTAGTGTTGGGTGTCATGCAATTGAACTTGCCTTAGTTGTTAAAGCTGCTATTCGAATCAAACAGGACAATGACTTCAAGATTATTCATGATTTTGAGGCCCACTTAAACAATTTGTATATATTCTATTGTTCAAGAGGTTCTAAACGCTTTCAACCCCTTGCAGAAACAGCAGAACAATACGGTATGACATTAGTCAGGTTAAGAAAAAACATTGAAGTTCGCTAAGCTACAGCGAACGAGAAGTCATTGCGTCTGTTTTGACAAATTGGCGTGCAATCGAAAAAGACTTGAAAGATATCAAAACTAAAAGTACAACTAACATATTCGACTTTTCGGCTATCAGGCAAGCCGAAAAGCTTTACTTGCATGTAACGGATATAAGTTTTCTGCTTCTATATCATGAATTCTTAGATTTTTTAACTATTAATTCTATATTATCCCAACAACTTTAAGAACGAGCTTCCATCTTGGCCGATCACGCGTTTTCAATACCTAATGGTATGGCATTGTACATAGATATGAAAGATCAAAAAGGAAAATCTTTAAGTAATTATATTAAAAGCTGTGAATGTACCGATGTCTGCCAAAAAGGAGGTTGTGAACTTCCTGACATAGAAGATTGTGAAACTGGCAACCTAAAGTATAATGATGTAGCACTGTCTCGAAGCAACACGTTTAAACTTAATAATGTTCGAGAGAAACTGTATCAAAAATTAATTGAAGCGATGAGTGAGTTTACTAAATACTAAAGAGAGAGTACTAATCTCACATACATGTTAAATGAAACCAAACACTTTAAGAAATTACGATATTACTATTTACCTTGAATTGGCGCAAATGCAATGGTTCGCCATCTTGATGAAATATAGTAGCCTATAGAATAACAAATACAAAATGACTGCACTTTTTACGAAACTTCACTCAACGTTATCGGACTGACAGGACGCTACCTGCGTTGAGAATTTGTTAACCCATTTCCAAGACCATCTCAGGATTCGCGACTTTAACGTCAATCTCCCCAATTTAAATTGTCTCTTAGCACACATTCCTTCTTTTCGAAGTTCTAGCGAGACAATCAATTCCTGCTACGCTCAAATTTACAACATGTTGACATGGGACGACAACAAAAGGCTACCCATACGACTATATCTCAAATAAGATACAACCCGCCAACGTTGCCACTCTTTACGGCAAATTATTTCTCAAACCTCCGCTTTGCTGCGGCAATGACCACATACCGCCATAAATTTCGGAAACAAAAGTTCTTAAGTGACGTGTTCCTTAAAAATCAGGCGGCGTTTAAAAACCACCTCCTTTTATTAAATAAACACATCCTAGAACAAGCCTATTCCTATTTTTCATGCAAAAGTATCCTCCTACCTAAGCCCGTACTTCCAGTATAAAAACTGTCGACCTCCAAAAATCTATCAATCGTCTTCACTCTTCCTCAAAACCGTTCCTTAGTTCACCTATCTCTACCAAAAACGAAATAAAACAACTATGCTTAGTTTCTACTGGAACGAAGCCAACCCGATCCCGGACCGGAACTGTTTCAATAATCTACCAATAAACTTTCAAACACTACTTCATCTGACTATCCGACTGGCCCCTGCCCCCGCCCACTTGGGTGCAGCCTCCCGTTTTCTCCGATTTCGGTTCCAGCCGATAAGACTATTGACGATTTGGTTCATCTACTAACAGACGCTACTATAGAAGTCCGAGCTGGTTTCCTTCAGCGTTCTGGCACCCGAATTTCGTTTGTCAAAAAATTGTTTAACCGAATTCGCTGGATGTTTACATACACAGCAGACATATCTGCATAATCAATGTATTCTGAAATCTTTGACGAAACCTGTACATTTTAAACAGACCCACATTTTGGGAGCATCTTAATGCGACGACTTGACATCGGGTACTAGGTACAACGACCATCAAATTTATCAACTCTCAATAAGTTCTACGTATTTACCTGTATAAGAAATGTAAAAATTAGAGAAACTTACAAAGTTAAGGAAAAAGACGCTAATTTTAATATACATTGGAGCCAACCTTATTTACTCAAACCTTCTAACGATTATCTCTGTGTCATGATAAATTGCTGTACGCAAAAATTTCCTTATCAAATTTCAAAAAGAATAATATGAGCAAGTATAGGGGTTAAAATAAAAAACTAATTCTTAGTAAAATTAATAGATTATGGGATGCGATATTTCATAAGGTTTTACACCTGTTAAAGTTCTTGCTTAAAACAATTCATTTTCTACTGAAAAACGTGCATAGGCCACAACTATGCATGTTAAGGGATTTTAAACAATTACACATTCAGCACATCACGTATAAATAAAAGAACGGTGATCAAATACCCTATAGTAAACATAAAGCAAATGCCCAAACAATTTTTACGCATACCGAGCTTTAGTTTTTTAACAGGTAAAGTGTGTCACTCTACACATTTAGAATGAACGCGTTATCGGTACTCTTAGCTTTACTAAATTATACAGGCTTTACTGCTTTAGATTTGTCAAAAACATTATTGTATGATATGCTTTGTGACAAAATGAAACCTCGGTTGCCATAAGAATGGTGTTTTGCTATCCTAAATACAGAGACACTTATATGAAATAGGAAGAATATACCTTAAGGAACTTAACACACATATAAATCACTTTTTTATAGTAGTTATCCGCCGGTAGGAGCTCCATTTCTAAACTAAACTCAGATAAGATAAAAAACACTCTTCCACTGTTGTGAAACTATGGTCCTAACCTACAACAAAACTTTGCTGATTCCATGGAAAATCAAACTTGGTAGAAATACAAGGCCGTTTAAAGTCAGCTACCATAGAAGTTAATGCGACTGATAATATGACGCAATTTGCCAACCATTTACATATTTTATTTGGGCCAACAAGAATAGGTTTGAATAACATTACCGAAAACTATTTTGATAGACCTGGACGTAAAACCGTTCCAAAACGATGATATTTGAAAAACTACTCAATTTCTACACTTGGACTCTTGTCCTTGCAAATTTTATCTTGCATTGCTCTAAGCATAGCTTTGCAATCATCTTAGCAAAAACTAGTTGTAAATCACCACAATTGCTTAAGAGATTAGACGGTATTTGTTTCTTACTGTAAATTTGATTTCAAAGTCAGCAAATGCAGTTACCTAAGCTACGACAATACTCAGAAATGTTCTTCTAAATTAGAGAACCACTAATTTTACATACTACTGCCAAAATTTAAATAGCATACCTTTACGCTGACATTATCAATCATATAATTGAAGAATATAACTCTCTTAATAGGGACACCTGCTTTAAAAACAATCAATAAGCAATTTGTCCTGGTAGCAAAAGAAACTAAAGAAGCTAGAAGCTCGACCGATGTAACCAAACGTAACTGATCACTTTTGGAATGAAATAAAAAATCGGTTTTAAATTTGGAAAAACTATTGAGAGTGATGCTATTTTATTGAGTCCAGACATTGTTATATTTAGAGGAATGTATCCAACAGAGCTAAAAAGGAATGATGAATACGCATTCCCACTTAAACTAATTTTTTGTATGTAGCATGGGTTGATCCAATCTCGAAAAAGTAAAGGGTAGGTTCCAGTAAATTATTGCAACATCTGCAAAACTAACAACTGCAAAACATCAGAATTCCATAGGAACAAAGTTGGGCGTGTTGCAAAAATTGAAACAATTAGTACTGGTAAGTGATTTGGTACACACTTTTTCAAATCCAACATTTTTATATCCGCATACTTTTATTTTAGGTGGCGACATTTGAATGATTCCTTCCGAGATGTAGGTATTCAAGATTTGAAATTGAAAATGTACATTATAATTGATGTACATTTATTTTGTTTAGTACACAATATTTAGTCCACTCCATTTGCCTTTTGTCAAAAGAATTATAAGAAGTCTATTTTAAGAATTATTCCGTGACAAAATTGGACCCGTGCATGAAATTATAAAATCAGTAATTCGCAGTACCATCTCACAAACTCTCTGCCTTATTTCAGAACTACACCACTACCACAATATAATCCCTCCACATGTCAACCCGGATAAAATCACCATCGTTAGGCAAGCTCACGTGGGTTACAGCCACATAATCCTAAGCCGTCATCTACCTCCATAATTTTTCTCAAGGACATGACTATTCATCTCGTACCTCTATTTAAAACTTTACACTACTCATGAAACCTCCATTACTCCTCGACACCACCATCCACTCAAGCACATCTTCTCAGCTTTCCATCCTCTCTTTTTAAAAGTGGACTACCACTGGAACGAAACTGCGCAAAATCCTGACCGTGACGGTTCCGCGACATGATCCTTAAACTCTAGTCACTACTGCTAACTTATCAGCGGACTCGCTACAACAGGGACAATGATTTAAATATAATTTAAAAACTAATTATTATATATCTAATTAAGATATACAAAATTAGTCATAACAAGACCTTATTCTCTTCTTCATTTGCCATCACACTGACCTATTTACTTTCCATGCTTGCTAAGTTAAATGGATGACCAGTTTTATCAAATGTCACACTTTATTCAAACACGTTTTTGTATTTTCAAAAAGTTACGAATTTTTTGAATGACGAGGAGCCTAAAAAATGCGGACGTATAAGGTACAATCATAATATTTAGTAAAAGCATTGCTTACCACTATTGCTGCAGCAACTGAGTAGTAACGCGACCGAAGAAAATATTTCTGCTTGCTTAACAGTTGTGGTATTTTTTGCATGAGCAAATACTATAGTACACTTTATATTGGCGACAATTGTTCAAAGTTTTACGATAATATGCAGATGATGTACATAGTAAAAGTTGTGCAATACAATTTTACGAATAATAATTGAACATATTGTACCGACTATACATGTAAAATTTTTAATTTGAAAGCAGATATGAGTAATCAGAAAGACGGAAATATGTTTACCTGACGGAAGTCATGTTAACATTGAAAAGGGCATTTTAATAAAATAGCAAAAGAGAACAGAACCGACTTATTTAAAGACCTAGCAAACTGCTAGTACAACTGACTTAAATACAAACGAAATTTTGTTTTTTTGCTTACTGTGAGCATAATGATGGCATCGATTACGATGGCATAAGATGTTGATAGTATTACAAAAAACACGAGAAAATTTAGTGTACCTACCGTCAAAACAATTTCGTTAGTAATGATAAAATTTGCGTCACTTCCTTTGTAATCATAATACGTTGCGAGTGGTAACTCATCATATTGAGAGAAAAAAATGAAAATCTAGTTCACACTAAATATATGTGGCGGCATTTAACACACGTTCAAAAACCAAATGAAGTTTTATAACTATGAAAAGGTTATTACGCTGAATGTAGTTCATTTTTAATACGATTTACTATGTCTTCCTACATACTTTGCGTTTTTTCTTGCACAGTTGAAACCCAACTATATTCATTAATCACATTTTATTTGCGATGGGAACTTACGTTTTCTAATTAGAAATTAGTAGCTATTATGTAAAACAAAGCATCTACTAAAAACTAAAGTATTAAAAGCAGGAGTGTGAGAGTTTTTTTGCATCAGAATGACAATGATACGTTACGATTCGTTTACTCTGTTAACATTTCCACCGAAATTGTTACATCATGTTATCATCGCAGAAATTCCACCCACTTTTGGAGAGGAACTAAGAACCATAGCTTGCTTATCCCGGTTGGGAGAAAAACCTTGACATAAATATTATCACTGGTAATTTAAATAATATTAATGATATTTTTATAAGAATATTTAGATATTAGGAATAACTGAGGTATTTACGTCAACCAACACATTCAACGATTTTTCAATTAAATTACTTTCTTGTTGCTACATAATATACACTTTTCGAAGTGGATGAATCGTAACTGAGGATTTGCAGACGTGGGAATCTATTTTCAATTGAAACAACAGAGCTACATTTCCACCGTAATCAAACAACTTAAATGACAACTTTAAACGTTTTTTCAAAATTTCATTTGCTAAAGTATTGTGTTTTTGCAAATACAAGTACAAATTAATTTGTACAAATATGTTTAGCAAAATTGTAAAAATGCTTGTTTCCACTTTTCGAGCAAATGTTATCAGGAGAGTTTTCCTGCTTTAAATATTTTTAAAGAGGCATCAAAAAACACAAAGCCATTTTTTCAGATACGAGAATGGAATCTAACGCATTTTACTGTATGCTTAATCAATACTAATTCATCCGAACTGACCATGAAAAGCTAAAATAGTAAACAAACTTCTGACAAACTATACGCCACCAAAATAGACAACTTAACTATTTTTAGGCATTATAAACTCGCACATAAATTAGTTTACCCTATAATAAACCCTGAAACATTATAGCAGTGATTTAGTAATAAATATCAGTTTAAGTTATTCCATTTATTCTACAGCAAGCCAAAGGCCCAAAAGATTTGCTATAAGAGTTCTCGAACCATATCTATTGGAGGTTATTTGATGTCTTCCATTGATAAATGCAGCGTGGCTTCCAATTAAAAAGACAGCTTTTTTCATCCTAAGGAGGGTAGCGACCCCCAATAATGTTCCCAATAATCCCCTGCAGTCCTACAAATTGTGTGAAAATATTTTCTTAACATGTGTGAAAACAGCACTGCATCGAATATAGTGTTAACTATTATTTTGTATTGAAATACAGTATATCATTAATGTTGAAATATTTTATTTTACCGATGCACGTTTTTAAATATTATTTCCACTTAATATGATGTCATGTGATTTCACCTGTGACCACAATTATTGTTCTTGCTTCTGCAGTTTTGCTGGTTCCATTTGTTCTCTTCCAACTACAGCAATAATACAAAAAAATTACTCTGTCTTAAATATTTTACACAAAAATTAATGTCATTACATACCCAACTTACCAATGTACTTTAACTAAATGCATTAGCACTAGTATTATTGATGACTACATTTTCAGAGTTATCCGAGTTTTGGCGTCCCCTTCAAGGTGTCAGTAGACTGGCCCCCATACAAATTTTTTGGTTCGCTAGAATTTAAAAATATATGAAATAAGTGTAATAAATCATAAACTAGAGAATCATAAACCAATAATACTGACACACACCTACACCTTTTGGTGCAAAGAGTAATCCCTAGAAGAAAAATTTATTAACTCACAAAATTTGGAATAAAATTAAAGTCGTGCAAATGTTTTAACAACAATTAAAATTTGTTTAATAAAACAAAATTAGAAAATTTAAGAAGATACAACAACAACCAATTTTCAGTTTAATCACGACTACGGTTTTAAATATGCACTGAATATTACTTGTCTCGATTATTTGCTGAATCCCACTTTTTTTTAGAAAATTCCCGAACACTTGAAAATGCGATTTCACTTACACAATTAAAATCAAGATTTAAAACAGTGAACAAATCTGTAAATGGCGAAGCGGCTCCCCATTTTTGCAAACTATATTATGATGGTTAATTGGGAAGAAAAAAATACCACATGAGCAATTTGCCAGATGATGTGGAACGCACATCACGCCAGCAGTGTTCACAGTGCAATACCATCCTATTTGGATATATACTGTTAAATACTTGCTTTGTACGGGAACGACTGTATTTATGAATGTGGGCATAGTGAATGTACATCTTTTGCGCATAAGCAAAATCTGTCGTTTTCATCCTTTCGTTTTTCGCGTATCCGATTTTTGTTGTTTGGCATGTCCTTGAAAAAACACTCCTTTAGTAATACTCTTTCAGGATACACAGATTGCAGAGAGCAAAAAAGTGGTGATGAATATCCAACTATAGCTGGTACACATTGCACTGTCCCATCTCGTCTGACTTCCAGATTATGCGTTATGTGTAATTCATGCGCATTGGACATAACATGTTTTCCTACCAGGCATTATATGTAGGTGCTTACTAGAAAAGCTTGTGAGATAATAGTGTGATCAGCATGATAAAAAAATACAGCACTGCGTTCACAAGTAGTTTTTATTTTGCGATTATTTTGACAGGCCGTTATACTTCCAGTATTACCAATGTGTATGATCACTTTGAAAACGTGGGCTGTCTGGAAAGTCGTACAACTTTTTGATCATTGATTTTCATGAAGTGCATGCTGTGTATGAAGGGAGATAACAGCCTTTCAAATGATAAACAGACGTGTCCCAGAAAAATATACTGGAGCATGATTTTGAAAAGGTTGACGTTATTTACAATTTTTTAAGGTAATTTTGAGTGTGAGTTGATATAAATTGAACACTTCAAATAAAATACATTTTAGTATTTTTGATTTAAAAATGACCCTCATACAGATGTACAAATTACTACCCGAAAAATAATAATTCCTCTTAACGTTAACATTTTCTTGTCATGGTCATTAATCATATTGAAGTTTAAAATATTTAAAATGGTGATAATTATTCTCGAATCGCGTAAGAAGTTCATTCAAGTCCATTAACCATTATAATATAACAAGTGTAAAACAGCGCCTCTAAAAGGCATAATATAAACGTACATATCCAGGTTGTCAAATCATCAATTTTGTTTTTAACATTGTACAAAAGGGTGGCCAGGTTCAATTTGCACATCTTTGAATTCGAATATTAAAAAATATACAAAAATTGACAACTTGACCACTTATGATTATGAAAGTACGAGAGTTGAGAAGTTGTTTCTCAGAAAAAAAATTGTTTTTTATCAAGTTGCCCCCAATAAGTTCACCGAAAGTGGAAGCACTTATTTTGGAGCTTTCCGGAAGGAATCCTAGCTACAATCGTATATTTCTTGCAATAAAACAGCGTAGTTTTAGTTTTTTGGTGAAGCCTGTCCACAATGTCATTCATTGCATGGAAATTTACGAACACGAAGCTAAAAGTAACCCCCATTCCACCTGCAATCATAAACAAGAAAATCCTAGATACTGCCCTCGTCAGGTAGAACAACCAGATGACTTCAATAGAAAACCCACCCATTCCAATGGAAATGCTAAAACGATGCGGTGTATCTAGAACTAACATCTGGCTTGTGATTCCAGAAGT
>JAHZNB010006907.1:0-15599 GCA_027744295.1 Callyntrura guangdongensis | reverse complement strand
CTAAAATATTGACAGAATCAGTATAGGTAATTAAAAACGGACTGCGTAGTACATAATGTTAGCGTATCCTTTCAAAGAGGAATACGACGTAGTAGTAAATACGTAAGTATGTCATTTCATCATGTAATGCTATATTAAATTTCCTGGAACCAACACGGTGCTGCGCTGTTGTGTGGGAATGCATCGTAAATTATAGGGACGGGGTTCCAATGATTTGCTTATCTTGTATATTTATTTGATTTTCTCTGCGCTGTCGTATGTGGACAAACTACATATAAAGCATTTAGGCTAGACCTATTATTGCATATAATGCATACTTTGCCTCCCAGTTGCATAAGTAGATGTACCTTTGCATATTCTGCCAAAAATTTTGAATATTCTATGTACATCACATGTACATTGATTCAACACTGTGGGACACATTTACATTTTCACAAAAAATTTGTTGCGTTGACATATACGTATATTCGGCAATTGGTTGTTTCGGAAGAACACAAAGTCAACAATTTTTGTGGAGTTACATGCAAAATGGTTTCACTAGTCAATAACCCAAAATGAAAATTTCAATAAAATGATAGAAATATCATTAAGTACACTTCATGCTGATGTTTCTACTAATACAAACTCAGATGCCTTTGCTATTGTCTTATAAAAGTGTATTTTAACAACTACTGTAGAAGTAGAATACAAATTTTGTGTATTTATTATTTCATATCGATGAGCCAGCATGAGAACAGAAAATTCCTAAGTTTACATTTGTTATTTTGTATTGGTCATTGCTAGTAAATTGTTTTAAAAATAATACTCTTTGCTGAAATTTTGTTCCAAGCATGTAGAAATAGTTAATTTTACTGTTGTTTTTAAAATTGGACTCGGTGGCATGACCTCGGATTTAAAGTAATAATTTTTTGACTTGTTGAACATAAGGTAAGAAAAAATATTTGTACGGTAAATACTTTGACAATTTTTTATGCATATTTTCGTGCATAAAAGAAAGATTTTGGCTGCATAGGTTGCCCGTCTTTAGTAATAAAAATTGTAGTCATGTTACTGTAATTATTAGTCGTTGCTAATAAAAACCTGAAACTTTTCTTTTTTGCCAATAACTCAAAGCTAATCATTATTAAATTAACCCAAAAATTAGCCATTTTGATGTAACCTAAAATGAATCATTGTTAGTAGTATATGGTCGCAATTTATTTTAATATTATAATATATAAGTTTGTTATTAATATATTGCGGTAATACACAAGGCAAAATTTTAACGGGACGTGTAAGTATCTTGTTATTTTATTTTTAAGAAAATGTTTTCATTTTCCAGGTATAAAATTTTGATACAGAGATTAACAAATCATTTGTAAATTGTTAAATAATATTCCGTAGCGTAAAATCTAATTATTTCACTCCAGTTCTTCATTTTAACGAGTTGTGAATGATTGACAATGTCGCCCTTAAAAGGTTTCGTCGCGATAGTTACAAGATAGTCAACGGTCTTTCATTTACATACAAACGTCTAATTTACGAGGTTAAATAATTTCACCCTGAATAAACGAATAGTGTTGATCCCAAGTGCACTGTGCAGACTACAAAGCTAAATATTATTTTATCTATAAATTTTAAAATTCAAAATCAATCAACAGAAAAACCTGAAATTTATCACGCGAGGCTGTAGAGGTAGCATAATTTTTAATTTATTTGTTGTCATAAAAGAATTTGTGCGTTGGCAGGGCGGATGGTGCTACTGAATCAATAGTATTAAAAATGTGTAACAAAAAATTATATTAATATTTGCAGCACAATTTGATGTGCAAATACGCAAAAAACTTTTTCAATGTAGCCTTAAGTTCGACGAACAACAACATAAAATCGAGTTTATTATTGGATGTAAATGTAAGTCTAAACTTTTAGCCTGCAAAAGTTTTAGAAAGCAAACTCAACGAATTAGTCATTCCTTTTTAAATATTAGCAACTACACAGAACCATTACTATGTTTTAACTTTTCGCAACAAGCGGGGAAATGTTTAACAGGAACTCACAAGATATATAATACATAAACCAAGAGCCTAAATATAGAATTAACGCAAATCAAAGTGAGTATTTGGAACATAACATTCGTCATAAGCTGACGATTTAGTTCCGTTGGTGATTTTGATTATATAAGTCAACGTTAACGCATGCATGCATGAACGTATGCATGTATGTATGTATTTCATATGCATTAACGAATATGATACGATGTAGTAATGATAAAACTATTGATGCTACGACCGAGACAATGATACGTAGTACGCCGAGATAAAATTTTATCATCCCAAATCAGACATTTTTCATTGCCGCTCTGTATGTTCTAGATGTTGGTAACCTCATAATACACTCCAGATTTACATAGTTGCGCGGGATAATATGTAATTAAATTCAATGTAGGTTTAGAACTAAACCTGTTTAAAAACTATGCTAGGTTTGATCAGCGTATTAGAAACGTACTTGTAGAATAATTTTATTATACTCAAGAATCATTAAATTCATGCAATTAGATATTACTTCGTAGAACCGGGATAAACAGTATTTCCTCGTAATTAATATTATAACTTGGTCAGCACCACCCTCTTTTCTTCGTTCTACTTTATGCATCCGCTGCGGAACCGGTGACTCAAGAAATTTTCTTCCGCTGAAATCTTATTTTGACATTAAAGGACTGGGGCTGACCCCCCTTTACTCGCTCTATTCCGCAGTCAATTCCTATCTGTATTTCATTTACATATAATGTCCACTCTTCTCAACAGGAGAATGGGAAGGACACAAACACGCAGCTTATTGCCTGACTTAATGTCAAAACGTAAAACATATTAAAGTTTGAATATGTTGTCTTCCTAGTTCTAATCAATTTACTATACACTATAAAAGTGATATTGTTACCTCATTTTCAACACTCCCACATTCCCTTGACAGAACGTTAAGGTAAAAACGTAAGGATGAAACACATGGGGAAAAATTTATTGGAACAATTGGTTACTAACATTTTGATAAGAATGCTAACAATGGGCGTGTCTTAGGGCAAAAAATTGAGATCTCAAACGAGAAACTTTTCATGACTGGGTATTTGTTTGTAATTACCGATGGCGTACAAAATGTCAACCATAGATGTATTTTATCATTCTTTGAGTCACTTGTATAGTCTGATGCTTTTTAGGCAAATCGTTTAACATGTACCTAGCATTTATAAAAATAATAATTAAGCTGAATTCTAAAATGCAAAAATATACATTTGGGAATATTAAAATGTAAGCAACTGCTTTTATTCATCGTCAGGTTAGGCTAAGCAATAATTGACGGGAATATTTGATATTTTATTTTTCGTCTTCATCAGGTCGTAGTGCGCGTACATGGACATGTAGTTTTAAGGTCTGTTCGTCTACACTAAAAAAATAGAAAGCAAATTGAAGTTTTAAAGTAATCATTATATTTTATTTAAAAGCTTCAAAAATGACTGGAACAAAAACTTTACATTCAAAAGAGGCCTGAACACTATCCCAATGCTCGTATAGACTTTTCGGTTCATATTTGCAGTTTTCTAGGATTTATGACATTATGAATTCACGACTAAACATAAAAACTTTAACAGCATGACATACCAAAACCGGAAAGAGATTATACAAGATTTTCTGCGTCCCGTATTTTCCCAACGAGTCACAAAAAATCAACAAAATTCGAAACATCAATGCAAGAAGATGTTCCGCTTCAAAATACCTACTCATTGTACTCTGGAATGAGGTGAGTGTAGTATTAAATTTTTATGATATTGCAAGTTTATGATGTTTTGATTCACATATGGCTGTATATTATTATATCTATTAACAAATGTATGATTAGCAGACTGTCAAAGTTCGGGTCACTAACAACGCCCTTTTAGGTCGGTCACTAGGTCATTATAATAAACGAAATACATCATTAAATAGGTCATAAATTTTTACAGTTTTATGTACAATATTAGTCTACGATTTATTGTTTTTCGAAAATCGAGGCCCATAGGTCATGTCAACTATGAAAATACCCAAAAAAATAATTTTATAATATTTTGTTATTAAGTTTTTGTATAGCAGTATATTTGTGGTAGCAAATTCGAAATTGCAAACAACTTCCATTTCAAAATTATGACACGTCATGCTCGTTCGTCAATCTGCCAAAACGAATTTAGAGGCACTAAAATTTCTTTCTACCTCCCTCAACAGTACCTCTACTGTTGGACAATATTTCATTTCAACAATAGCACAAGGATTCTAATTTGTGTTAACAGTAACATCGCCAAGCAATTACTTTGACATTTCTATAAACTGAGAGAAGTCGGATCTCTTTGCGAGCACGGTTCCGAATTTATGGAGAACTTGCTCCCCAAAAGTACTTTTGTTATTTTAGTGACAAGATTTTACATATAACACTTCATTGACGGCTTCAGTCAATTGCAAATCACGCGAGTTCTTGTAACTGTAAAACTGAAATGTAAACTGTACATGAATACTGCAGATTGTTTTGGTCAAAAAGATAGAAATAATATTGAAAATAATGTTAAGATAGTCCATCAAAAGCCTAATTTTGCATAAATTCATTGCATAAGTAAGAAAAATATGAAATTATGTATGTGTAAAAGTTGTTTAAAAAATTGATGTCACTAAAACCCAAGCTATGCCAAAGGTAACTAAAAGTGTGGCCCAAAGTACTTCTTTTCAGGTGATTCGTCCACATACTGAAGCTTATGGTGATCTGAGAAACTATATGAAATAGGTCGTTAGCTGAACTTTGGCAGTCTGGTGATTAGTATACTGACAATGGAGACAAACGTACGCTGAACAAACGAATGCACGAATGAACGAATGCTTCATGTCAGGCAATAAATATTTACTATCCATTCAAATTACGTGCTCTGATGGTATATGTTGACTTGTTATGAACAAATTTACTGACCGCTGAGGCAAATAAGTGGTAAACAGAATAATCTCTCTTATCTTCTTCATTTTTCTCATTTCTGGAATAATTTAAGGGAAACAAAAATTGATATCATTCCTCGTAATGTTGCAGTTTAAAAATTGGTATCGGATTCAACCAGGAGTACGAAACTTCCTATCTTAAAGGTAATAAGAATGATCTGTTTATCCTTGTGGCAAAGATTAATCCCGATCTATACTGCTTATTCAATGGAGATATTGCTACACTACTCTAGATATTTCTCCATTGGAGCTATATTTGTATCTTAATATTTATTCAAACGTATACTTCTACTTTGTCTGGTGGCAGAAATCAGTAATAGTAGTAATTAATATTTTAAACCAATAAAGAATTTGATACAGGTTACTGTAAATATAAGATACTGTGTTTTTTCTTCTAAAACACGTTTCGCATTCTGAAATTTCTTTAAGAACATCTTTCAGAAATGACTATATTGATCGTTACAGTCAGGGTTGCACCATGTAAAAACATGTTTTGTAAAAATTCATGTAAAAAAACATGTAAATACATGTAAAAGTAGAAAGGCAATTTTTACATGTAAATGGAAAAAATCATGGAAATTTATTTTGAGCGGCGGATACCATGGTTTTACCGGATTTTTCAATGATATGTGAAACTAATAATTAACTGGACAACATTTCTTTGTTTAATTGACTTATTAAACGACACATTTGTATTTGTATATGTACAATGTTAACTTGGGAATAGGTTATTCTATATAATTTTTAGCCAAAAGCACTACTTACTAATATTACTACTGATAACTCGTCTTCTTGGTTCTGTTGATTGGTCGTGTCAGTAGCCAAAAATTATATATTATGATCAATTGCTTCACTACAGGTTAACCTATCAATATCATGGTTTTTGAACGTTCACATTTTGAGAAGAGAAATTAAAATTGTTTAGTTAATGGTGACGGCATTGACGACGGCACAAATTTATACGCATACTGTATATTTTAAACGTCATATCCACAATTTTTTTTCGTTTTCTACATTAATATGTTTTTTTTACATTTTACCATCATTTTTTACATTTATCCATGATTTTTTCCATTATTCCATGTAAATATGAAAAAAACAAAAAATACATGTAAAATAAGCAATCCTGGTTACAGTAAAGAATTGTCATGCATACAAGACGTGTTCGTAAATAAGAAAAAAAACGAATTAAAATTTCATTTTGCATGGGCGTTGTGTCTGGATGTCTGCGAAACATTATTTTTGACTCACAAGACGGTTTGAATTTAGTATGGGAAGATCTTTTTAACTTTAATGCGTGGTTTGTTGCATCGTGCAAAAAATTAACAAACTAATATTTCATGAGTAATTTACCATGTAAGTGAAAGTGATTATAGTTTTATTTTAAGACACGGAAGCCTTTAGCTACAAGACTTGTTTTATTAGCAAACAGGTTTTCGTGTTCTCCCAATGGACGAACTAAAAGTACCGAACTTAGCAATCGAAAATGTTTTCTTGTTCTTGTAATGTTAAGGTTTTGGAGCAATATACAACACCAAAAGTACTTTTTTGAAATTTGAATTGTTTTAGATTTACTTGACTTGGTAGGAAAATCTTATTAATGACATTTTTAAACTCTCGCAAACTCTTGTAGACGTTGTTCTAGTTTAGCCGAATTTGATTTAATACGTTCCCAAAAAATATATTATTTATATCGAATTATGTAAATAATCTTTGGTTTTATTGTCTCACATACTTTCCAAACAAACAGCCTTGGGCCAGCTTTTGTTAGCTCAGTATTTGATTAAAATAATTATGTCAGGACTTTAGACGTACTTGTAAATAATGTTTATTAACATCACGACAAGTTATGCTTGGTTGCTACTTAGTATTTGGGAAACTTACAAACAAAAAACGGCAAGGAATATTTTGAGTAAGCATGTAATAAAATGTAACTCTATTTGTTAGCCGTTCCCATTGTCAACATCTTACCAACACAATAACCGAAACAAATTAGGACAACAAAATATAAATGTAATTGCATTTGAAATTGTTAGAGCTTCTAAATTAGTTATAAGAACAAAAATAATGAAAAGGCAAGATGAACTAAAGAACGATAAAACAAAAACATGTAAATACATAAGTGTTACAAAAAAATTGCCACCAGCCTTTTGCAATTCTTAGTTAACTTATTTGTGAGTAAATTTTTGATCATCGCTTGCTTTAGTCCTAGTGACTTCTGTGTGACCCCATACCGCACCCTTTTGGAGTAAACGTTGCCAAGTTTCGAATGTGTAATTTTACACCAGCTTTCAGTCTGTGATCATAATGAAACTTAAAAACATATTTCGGTCAAAAGGTATCACGTAAGCAGTAAACGTAGGACACACAGAATACAACATAATCTCAATAAAAAGCTACGTACCCCATACACTCTTACGATAATTTTACATGAATATACACAACATGATAGAATGCGTTGTTTATATTATAACATACGCAAATGATTGGCGAAGGCTATAATTTGTAGGAACATGCACATGCATAACCTTGCAATACAATCAGTAAATGATATGATAAACCTCATATACAGCTAAGGGATACATAAAATTTAAGGGACATGTGATACTACGCAGACATACTAATATTATAGTAAGATCAGACCTTTTTTCTTCTTTTTACGTACATGCTAGAATGAAGGATTTTAAAAACAAAACATCAATTTCTGATTGTTTGTCTGTCTCTCTGTCTGTGTGTTCCCTTCTCTCCAAACTCCAAAACT
Source organism: Callyntrura guangdongensis (assembly GCA_027744295.1). NCBI lineage: Eukaryota > Metazoa > Arthropoda > Collembola > Entomobryomorpha > Paronellidae > Callyntrura > Callyntrura guangdongensis. Next base: position 7,856 of record JAHZNB010006907.1, on the reverse strand, counting down.
TCTGAACTCCACTGCCACAAAAACTCTGAACAGCGATTGTGAAACTCCCTGGGAAGGTTTATATCAAGGTTAGTGGAAAAATTCAATCTTTTGACCTAGTAGGGCCATTTTTGTCAAGAAAGTCTTAATGGCTAAGTCGGCATCTTATTCTAAAGCAATCTTTATTTTTAAGAAAAAAAATCTTTCTTAACCAGTTTGGTTGAAATTTTGTACATTGGTTTGGCGGAAACAAAAACTACATTATCCAAAGTTTGTGTCCAAAATGACCATTTTTAGACCCGATACGGTCACCATTTCTAACGTGCGATGGGAATATATTCAAGTTAAAATCGTTAGGATGTTATAGTTAGGAAGGAGTTATTCCTCAAAATAAATATGTTCTTTTGTTTGCCAAATTCTCCTGTTCGAGTACGGGTCTTATCAGCTAGTAATATTTATAAATTTTGATAGGATGGAAATTGCACTGCTTTATTGATTTCGACACTTCCAGACAAACGGCATAAAAGCATTTAAGGTTTAACTTACGCGTTTTGTCAAATCAGTTCCCATTCTCAGTGAACCTAATATTAAAATATTAAAATATACTTGTCGGCTCAAAAAATTCGGCTTGTCGGCTCAAATTTGTCGATTTTGTTGGCTCAAAAAAGTCAGCTTGTCGGCTAGAAAGACGGTGCCATTTTAATTTTTACTTCTCTGAACATCCAATAGTCAGTTATTTTATTACTTGTATTGAACAATGGTGTATGTTAAATTTATATTAAAATGTACGGAGTAGTTGAAGTTAATTGCAATTTAAGTTTACAATGCATATATACACCTTTTCTCTCCAAACAAGTGTCCGAAATGCTTTGTGTTGGTATTTTGTGATTAGGCTATGGGAAGTGAGAGATAAAGCGATAAAGAGAGCAAAGATGTGGTGGTAAATGGCCAGAGTACCATGGCCTTGAAGCGAGATATAGTGATGGAAAGGAGAGTGACAAAAGTAGACAGAAAAGAAGTGAAAAAAGGTAGAGATCGAGTTGTGAGCGACAAACAGTGAACTGTCTGTCTGCCCCTTTTGCTTTGTAAATATTAGCTTCTTTATTTTGAATTTGCTGTGCTTATATATACAATGTATAAATTTACAAAAGTGATAATGACGCATAATGCGTCAGCACTACTGACATAAATTTTGTTTGACTAATCTTTTATTCTAGAACCAACGATTTGTAGGTTGAATCATCTTGCATAACGGAAATAAAAGTTGATTTATCCAGTGACCAGAATATTATAATTGTACATTAATACGAGAAGCGTATTAATGTCGTTTGGTGACTAATGTTATAAGGACATTTTCCTTACACAAGTTTGTCCTCTTTTTTATCACATTGTCATAAAAATGATTTCAAGCTGAATACGTATTAAAAATACAAGTAAAAAACATGGGTACGGTAAAATGTTTTGTTATCTGTGAATTTTATGTAAATATTCCGATGTTAACATAAACAAAAAACGGCCCACCAATAGAAATACTAATGAATTAATTCAAGATAAAAAATCCTTCTTTGATTAATCTGCCTGAAAATAAAATTGATGATAAAACTAATGAATATTTGATTACAAACAAGCTTATTTCTGTTATAATAGGTTCTCCGGTAAATACTGTAACATGACCCGGTATCGATATTGATGTACTAACTTTTTGTTGGATTATTTTATTATTTGTTATAGTGGAGAGAGCAGCCTGTAATGTTGGTTGACATTTTTAACATCAATAAATTATCAAGTTATCAAGTTATGTATTGGGCATAAGAAGTTAAATATAAAAACTAGTTATTTATAAGTTTAAATTTTTATTGAATGTATTTTAAATTGATAAACGTATTTGAAAAAAATCTCTAAACTTTACAACATTACTATCGAAAGCAAATTGGCACCTCATTCCTTTAAAAGATTTTTTAAAAGATTAAAATAATATAGACAGTAATTACAGAAAAGTAAATGTTTTTTCCAATCTTCCATTCCTAATTTGGCATTAAGAATTATGGTTTTAACAGTGCAACTATCTCTTGATTGTTGAGAATTTGGGCAATTTGCAACGGAGTCTGGCCGACAGCATTTTCGACATTTCTGGTAATTCCCTTTTGCAGCAACCATTCCACGGTACTTGGTTTGTTTGACTTCACAGCTGCGTGTAGAGCTGTTCGCCTACAGCTAGAATGTGTCATCGCGTAATATATCTACTTCATATAGTTGGTTATTTTGGAAGATAACAGTGTAATTTTTGTGTTGTGTAAATGCAGAATTGAAACTTCAATATTTTATTATCACTGGGACCGAGCTATTCTAGGCGGTGCCTCTGCGTCAGCAGCAGGTGAACGACCCACTAGTCGTGCAGCTCGATTACGGGCTGCACAACTGTTGTTGGCAGTCCGCAGGCCAGTATGACAGTTCACTGCCTCTTCCTTCCCGTGATTTTCTAGTTGCTTCATGTTGACGCAATTGGCTTCCACCGTTGCGTCACAATCATCGTCGTACGTTGGGTCAACATCCCCCCCAGCAAGACAGTTATTATTCACCGTTTTGGGGGCTATGTCGAAATCCACCTGATTGTTGATGTCGGACATTCTTAAATTTGCACAAATTTGCAGGGTTTATAAAGATGACCTTTCTGTAGTTTAGAACAATATTGGTTGGTTATTCTCACTGAATACGATCTGAAAATAGATTGACTATTTATAGAAATCACCAGAGCAAAAAAAACAACCTGTGCACTACATGCACAAGCTGGCAGTTGTCGCATGATTGGGGTCTGTGTAAAGCTTTTTTTGGACAAAGGTTTCCACCTACTCAAATATTGACAGGCAGTAAAATTAAAAACGGACAGCGTAGTAGGGTTAGTTGTATATCCTTTCAAAGGAGAATAGGGCATAGTAGTAAAAGTACGTAAGTATGTCATCCTGCATACAAATCATGTAATGCTAATATCTAGGAACAACACGGCGCTGCGCTGTTGTGTGAAATTAACGTATTATGTAGTGATGGGATTCCCATGATTTGCATATTTTATGCTTATTTGATTTTCTCTGCACTGTCGTATGTGAACAAATGACATAATAAGCAGTTCCGGTTAGACTTCCCGAAATTTCTGAATACTCTATGTATAAGTATTACATGCACATTGATTCACCGCGCCACGGGACAAAGTTTAACAAAAAATATATTGCGTCGACATCTACGAATATTCGACAATTGGTGGTTTCGGAAAAGAACCAAGTCAACTGGTTTTATAGAGTTACAGGCAAACTGGTTTCATTAGTCATTACTCCAAAATCCAAATTTCAATAAAATGATAGAAATATCTTTGAATGCAATTAATGCTATCTTTCTGCTAATACAACATCAGACCCTTATGCTAGTGTGTTAATGAAGTATTTTCCAACAATTACGTTGGAGGTAGAAAAATGTTTTAGTATCCACATTTATATGTATGGCCATACTGCTGAACCAACATACCAATACAAATTTAGAATCAAACAATGAACGAATTATTTGACTTGGTCAATGCTAGTGAGTTATCTTTAAAAATATTACTGGTTGCTGCAATTTTTTTCCAACAGACTAAGAAATGGTTCAGTTTAATGTGGTTTTTAAAAAAATTACGCGTTCACATGACTTTTGGTTTAAAACAATAAATTTTAGACTTGTATAACATAAAGTTAGAACCTATAATTGTATATATTACTACATATTTTGACAATTTTTATTGCATATTTTCTGAAAAAAATAAAGAATTTGGCTCCATGGATTTCCCGTCTTTACCAATGTTCATATATAATTGACAAATTGCTGTAAATTGAAGGAAATCATTTTTAGTGAAAACTTAAACTACACTGTGAAAACTAATTATAAGTAAACTTGTATGTTCAAATCTTTTTTAATGCTTTGTCAGATACATACACAAGTCACTACAAATGGGTATTGGGTTTTGTTGGTACAGTCCTTGTTCACATGTGTGCCATGTGTCGTGGGTAGATGTCAATGTACCTGTCAGATATGTCACAAAACATTAAATATCCACAAATTTTACCTGTAAACTAATTAAAAGTAAACCTATGGTTATGGTTTTAAATCTACTTTTACTCAAAGTGCAATATCAGGTGACGACAGATTTAGTTTTCATAGATAAGTTAAGAACTGGAAGTCATATTTTGTAGCCATTTTGCCAATTGACATTAAGATAGAAGGTGATATATCCGGTCAATATAAGCTGACTCATAAATCCTAATTAAAGCACAAATATTTCCAAAAAAATTCAAGAGGATAAATAAAACCTACACTAGTCTTTAGAAACTGTGATTCTAAACCATTTTTAGTTAATATTGATGTCAAAAATGGAATTTATTTGTTTAATCAGCATATAGAATAACACAAGCACTAACCATATGGATGACGCCATACTTAAATAGGGACTATATATGGAAATGGGTCAATTAATTAATGAATTCAATATTCTATTGCATGTAAGTTAGTACAGATATTTGCTGTTAATAAGACATGTGGATTGTGCAAAATTAGCCTCTGAACATTAACTAATCGACGGCAATTTGATATATTATACATCTACAAAATATTGCATTATCACAATTAATAGCATTGTATTATTTCAATAGTTAAATGGATGTAAATACCTTCTCAGAAAGTATTTCAAGTTAGCTGGCAATATGTTTATCAGTAGAATAGTCAGCAAACCTTAGTTTCGGACGTTTGATGTTTTTCCAAATACGCCATTATATTCTGTAATAATAAATCAGTCTCTAAGTTATATTCTCTGCTACCCAGCAGGTTAGAATTGGTCCGTGCACTAAAATTGATTCTACCACACTATATAGTGCAATAATGAGTACTTTGAACTCAATCAACAAAAGTACAAACACATAGAACGCTTCTATTTGAGTTTGCTTTCATCCATATTGTGTGTACTTAAAATCTATAAGCTGCTTGAACGAATAAATTCCATTTTTGACATTAATATTAACTAAAAATGGTTTATAATCACAGTTTCTAAAGGCTAGTGTAGGTTTTATTTATCCGCTTGATTTTTTTTGGAAATATTTGTGCTTTAATTAGGATTTATGAGTCAGCTAACATTGACCAGGTATATCACCTTCTATCTTAATGTCAATTGGCAAAATGGCAACAAAATATAACTTCCAGTTCTTAGCTTATCTATGAAAAACTAAATCCGTCGTCACCTGATAATTCACGTTGAGTAGAAGTAGATTTAAAACCATAATCATAGGTTTACTCATAATTAGTTAACTGGTAAAATTTGTCGATATTTTATGTTTTCTGACATAACTGACCGGGACATTGACATCTACCCACGGACTGTACCAACAAAACCCAATATCCATTTGTAGTAACTTGTGTAAGTATCTGACAAAACATCAAAAAAGATTTGGACATACAAGTTTACTTATAATTAGTTTACTGTGTAGTCACTACCGCTATTAAATTAAAATGAATCATTGTTGATTTAACCTAAAAATTGATTAATTTTTAATGTACACTAAAATGAATCATTGTTGATTTAACCTAAAAATTGATTAATTTTTGATGTACACTAAAATGAATCATTGTTGATTTAACCTAAAAATTGATTAATTTTTAATGTACACTAAAAATAGTGTATGTTTTTAATTTATTTTACGACTATGATACATAATTTTGTTCTTGGCAAATTTTTCAAATGAGTATAAATTTGAGGCAGGCTTTAGCAAACTATAATTTTATTTATTTAAATTCCCCAAAAATTTTCATAGCGCAAAGTTTAATAATCTCACTCCTATTCACCATTATAACGATTTAAGAGTGATCGACTATGCCCTTAAAGGGCTACGTCAAGATATTTAAAACTTTGGTTGGTAGGTAGCTATCTATCGGTCTTCCAATTACTTAGAACGTCGAATTTAAGATGCTAAATGATTTTATCCTATGTACATGAATGGATTTGATCACTATTATACTATGCAGAATGAAAAGCTATAATAATATCTTATCTATAAAAGCTAAGATTCAAAGTCAATCACCATGAGGAACCCGACAATTATCAGACGAGGCAGTAAAGGTAGCATAAGTTTTGATTTATTGTTTTGATAAAACTAATTTGTGCGTTCAATGATGTTATTGAATACGTTTAATAAAAAAATTATATTAATTTGTGCAACACAAATTGCTGTACAAGCACCGCAAAACTTTTTTATTGTCTCTTTAAGTGTGACGAAACAAAAACAAAAAAAATCGAGATTAATATGGGTTGTGATTGTAAGTCTGAACATTTGGTTGATTTTAATTACAAACTTTGCAAAAGTTTTTGAGAGCAAATCCGACAAATTAGTCATTCCTTTTAAATTATTAGAAACTACATACAACCATTTAACCAATATAGGGGTTCTAAAATTTCGCAACAAGCACGGCAATACTTACATAACGGGAACTTACAATATATAAAATACATTAAACTAAAGCTAAAAACCGGATTAACGCGAATCAAAGAGAATACTTGGAACATACCGTTTAAATAATCGTCAGGACCTGACGATTCAATTCATTTGTTGATATTCAGTATAGGTATGCATAGACATGCATGAGCGCACGGAGTACGGTGTTCAAATGGTATAATTATTGATGCATGCTTTGACCCAGGCATTTATAATATTAGCATATTAATATTTTATATTATAGCCAAAATTGCCGCTCTGTGTGCTCTTAGTGTTGATAACAACAATATACTCCAGATATAGTTACGTGAGATACGTAATTAAATTCAATGAAGTTTTAAAACTAAAACAATTTAAAAACTATGCTGGTTTATACTAGAGAATTATAAAATAGGTGTAGAAAACTTTTAATAATCTCAACAATCATTAAATTCAAACAAATATTTATAACTTCATTGAACCAGAAAAAAACTTATTTTGACGTAATTATTCATATATCTGTCTCACCGCCATCATCTTCTCTTCGTTCCACTCTATCTATACGCTGCGGAACCGGAGTTTGGGTCTGGGTCAAACTCCCTTCTCCCTGAAATTATATTTTAACATTACAGGATAGAGTTGTCCCTTCGCTGATCCCATCTGTTCCGCAGCCACTTACTCTATCTGTTTTTCAATCACAAATAAAGTCCACTCTTCTCAGGAGATAGATTCGCGTGTTACATCTTTTAAATTGCAGGCTATTGAGGATCCTGTGAAATTCCTCAACAGTTGCCTTCTCTTTACATCTTGCCCTCCAGTCTTGCAAATCTGTAAGAGTGGCAACAGTTTTTAGACGATATACTAGTTTAAACGAAATGCTTATTATTTGCGTGTACACTGGATTGCTAACCACTGTTTGAACAACATCATCGAAGTCAAAATCAAGAATTTTTCATAATATGACGTTTTAATATGTGTTACATGAGTTTTATAATTACTGATAAGGTGATAGATACTTAACAATAAAGTAGTCCTCATCAGTACTTCTTCTGGATCTGAAAAATTTCTACTCCTAAAATGTATGAACGAACTGATTTAATTTATTTACGCAAATTTCCAGATGAAATTACGAGAAAAGAAAAATATAAAACATGCCAACAAAATAACTATTTTAAATTTTTAAGGGTTCTTTATCATTAAGTTTTATTTGTATTAAAAAATTACTCAAGCGGAAATTACAAATTTGTAAATAATATACCTTGGGTGAGCAAATGTCGTTAAACATAAATATTATTATGTAAACATTTAAATATGTTTGAAATTTTTTTAGTAATTTTATACTAACTGTGTTTTCCCGAAACGCCTAGTATTCCGGAAGCATTACTCGCAATTTTC
>JAHZNB010006906.1:0-17464 GCA_027744295.1 Callyntrura guangdongensis | reverse complement strand
CCATATTGTAATTATTCGACCAGCCCAATTTACACATTTTGATTGATAAATTTTGTCATACGTACGTCACTACAAGATACAAATTTCAAACCCTAGTTGTAATTTATATAAACTTAAATTTAAAGTAGAAAAAATGGTAGGCTTCACTCAACTACGCAATGCATCATAGACTAAACGTGTTATATTAGACCTTGTCAGTGCCATTCGATTGCTGTAAATCTAGTTGATTTAGAGTCCAAACAGTTGAGATATTGGAAAACGATATTTAAAAAATGACTTTTGGGTTCATACTAATAAAAGGAAATTCAGCATTTAAAACAGTTATATACGAAGTTACCTGTCGACCACATGGTCAATTTTAATAAATTTTTGCTCGTCGTTAAAAATCAATGGGTACTTACCATATGGCTTATATAAATTTTTACATTTTTTAATCGAGATTCTTATATGGAAAACGTAAAATTTATCTGATGAACGAACTTCAGAACGGCCGAGCAAACAAATTCACATACATCTAGACTAACTGGTCGTAAATAAACAGAATTCAGGTGAATTTTTCAAAGACACACACGTCTGTTGAAATTCGTAGAACAAAGTGTACAATTTTGAATACAACTAAAATAGAATTCCGAATCGACAGTTTTATTATGATAAGATTGTAAATATGTACACAGAGGTCCTCTGCTAAGCCAGAAAACTTCGCAGAAACTTGCAACAATATTTACAATCCATTTATTACCCAATCGTCAAAAAATTTCGCAACAATTTTTGCTGAAAAGTGATGACTCCAAACACTGATAAAACAGTGATATTTTCTTAAATTACATAAGTAAACCGTCACACTGATAAAAGGGGAACATTTTATACATATCCCAAATTTTGGAACACACAAAACAAAACGAGTAACTAGACTAGAGGCGACATTTTGGAAGGACTTAATAAAGCAATAATTCATCTCCTTCCATGTAACTAACAGTGCAACTTAAGCTGCTACTATCGCGTGAGGAGGAAGCTGTCCAGATTATACATCACACTTATTCAAAGAACAAAAAGCAGTTTCTTTAAAAAAGGGAGCGTGTGTAGCGTGTTATTAAGTTGTTCTGAGCTGCCTACCGCATTTTGCCTGTTTAAGGAAACGAGTTGAAACACATATAGACAGTGGCGGCAGTAGTAGTAGTAGTAGTAGCAGAAACCAGTTTCATTTTTCCACTAGGATTACATATTAGTCAACGCGCTATTGCCTTTAATAACAGGCAGCAGCAGCAGCATCAATAGTAAATACACTCACTCTCCGCCACTGCCACTTTTATGTAGTCAAAGGGCTCCCTTGTGTTATCAACTTGCCTCAAGGGTAAGCATTAAGACATTATAATTCATGCCTTTTCTTCTTTTTCTCAAACAACATCATCATCAGCACCAGCAGCATCTTCCTCTTTTTCAAAGTAGCAACAAAAAGCTGGATGGAGAGAGAGAGAACGAGTCATAAGTCCACTACGAGGAAAATTTTAACGATTGAGTCATCTTTTATGGTGGGGCTGTTAAGATGATGAAGCCCTTTTTTCTTCTCTTTTCTGTATAAATATTACCCACCAAAATGCGCTGCACGGTGCATACGGTAATACATGGTATCTGTCGGTATAGTCGCATATTTACTATTCCCTTCGGAGATACCAAGAAGTTTTATGGAAATGGTAATGGCAATAACAGGAAACAAAAGGGCCTGGCCTGTATGACGACCTATCTACTTACCTACGTCCGTCTCTGCATTCATAGAACACCAACGATATTAACATCATCATCTTCGTTCTCTCTCTCCCTCCCTGTAATGTAAGGATATACAAAACGTCCAATTTCACGCGGACACCGCGCACCACACACACCAGCATAAAAACGGACAAAAAGTCTCCTATGGCTGCTGCCACTGGAGAACAAGCATCCCTGTCCGTATTATCTTTACAAGTGCATATATATGAGAAATATATGCTATTAGAGAGCAATACGGTTTTTAACAGAATGAAAAAAAAAGTTTTTGTTTCTTTTTTGTTGATGCTGTCGTTACTGAGTAAAACGGTGGTGTTATCTTTATCATTGGTGCACTGCTGTTCCGCTACGTAATTCGACTAAGAAGTCATCATCATCGTCGTCGCAGTGCATATGTATCTCACAAGTCACAAGAGAGGTAGGGTGGAAGAAGGAAGGGAGTAAAGCACAAGGAGATGGGAGAAGGAACAGGTAAATTGCTGAGGCACTTTTGTAATAACAAAGCATTTATATAGTTGACTTTTCAAAAGGCGAGTTGCAAGCTGTGTACGCGCAACAACACCGACAACCGAGAAGAACCCAAAGATGAGCCAACCTTTTTGGTGGGCTATGTTGTGCAGAGTCTCAATAGGAATATGTCATTATTTCTGGGAAAGGTTTGTCAAAAACTGAATAGCTGAGGAGTAATAACAATAATAAAAATAAAAGAAAGGGACGTATTTCTTGTGAAAGAAATCTTTGACACCTGGAGCTTCCTTCTTATACAGACTCTGACGAGATGGATGATGCTATATTACGTATTTTAATGTGGATACGCGTGTATTTACCATTAAAACTGCTGCCGTTGTTGATATTGTTCGGAGGAAAAGAAGGAGAGAAGATGTGGTAGTAGTGCTGCCGTGGCTCTCTCTCGCTCTCTCACTTTATTGTTGAGCCACCCACACAACCTGTGGTTGTCTTGGGAGTCCTTTAATGGATTTCTTCATTTCCCCTGTCCAAATCTTATATTTAGGAGGTGAAATATGTCTGCTCGCACAGTGGGACGAGGTGCGGTAGGGCAATTCTCTTTCAAGATATGTTGATATTTTTTTGTTGTTGTTGATGACTCTGTTGCTGCTGCTGCCCAACCAATCTATTCAAAACAGAAGAAGGGCAGCAGCACAACAGCAGCATTCAAGAAAGTTACCAGACCCATCAAAATCTCACACGAAGAAAATCTATATGACTTTAACAGAGTCATCATGAAGAATGATCTGTGTGTGCCTGTGTGTTCTTTTCGTGGCGAGCAGAAAAGTCAAACTGCATGCCAAGCTAAATTGGAGAAATACACTTTTCATTCTTCTTTTTTTACTCACTATTATTGACATTTTTTGTCTACATCTCTTTTCCTTCAATCGTTTTTGTACAGGTATGTTTGTAGACCTCTTTGCTCTTTGGCAGCAGCAGCGAGCACCAGACGAAGAACGATTACCATTCAAAAAAGATTTGTATCTTGTTGAATCACCCGTGTGTCTTCTGAACTGTTTTATATATGACGCTTTTCCTTCCAAAAATGACCAAATGACTTATGCTCCATATACGTTACATAATGGCCGTATAATTTAAACATTTTTTTCTATTAAAGTCGTACAGGAGTGGATATTTTACCCAAAGTGTCCTCATTCGTTTACATATTTGCTTACCAAGAAGTTTTGCATTTCTTTCCATACAACACACATATTTTCTCTTCTTCAAAAAGGCCACAAGATTGCATTTCTTTACCTTGTAAAGCAAAAAAGTGGCATTTGAAACTATCCTAAAAAGAATTCCTCAATGTCCTGTCTTGATAAAAATGGCGGTGTGTGTGCATTTTTTCCACTTTTCTTTCAAAAAGTAACGCAACTCAAACGGCAATGGAGAGACTGGTGGACTCCCTACCTGTCCTCTCAAGGGTTCCAGCAGAAAATATCAGCAGGATAAAGATGATAGAACGTATTCTATGATGGCTTTATAGCTAGATGGGAAACCATTTGTGTCTCAGTTACTCATTCTGAAAATGGCATTCCTCTGCACCACCACCGTCACCACCAACCACCATCGCCAGGGCAGCTTGAACAGCAGCAGCAATATCTCTATTTACCTCATAAGGTGTTCACTGTACATATTATTATAGAGATGATACAAAGATTTCTCTCTCTCTCTCTCTCTCTCTCTCTCGTTGCCTCTTATTTGTTCCTCCTGAAAAAGAACAAAACAAAAAAGAGACAGATAAACGGAATGAAAAGAAGAGGAAGAGAGAAACAAAATCTTTCACAAAGTCAAAAGAAAATGTTGACGCAAGAAGATGAAGAATGCAATGTCAAGTAGATTGGAGATTGGGCTGGCAAAACTTTATATTTCTCCTCTCCCTCTTCCCTGTACTAAGACTAAAAAGCTAAAATAAATTGTTTTCTTAAGAATATAAATGTCGTTCATGGTACAAAGTAGAAAGAAAAGAAGAGAATGAAGGAGAGAGGAGTCAGTGTGAAACCTGATGCCTCTTGCTGAGGTACAAAAAATCCCGTAAAGGTCTCCGTCATAGGTAATATCTTCATCTACTGTGATTTTTTTTCCTCAGCAGCGGCAGCAGCAGTAATAACAACAGTGAAGCGAAGTCAGGACGCTGCAGTACATCCTTAACATATAGCCCCAGTGTGGTAGCAATAATAACAATAATGACAACTAAATTTTTTCAAAATGATTGTCTTTCATAAAAAGAAGAAGAAATGGCTATGTTGGAGAGAGATGAGAAAAAAATGAAGTTTTTTCAGATCATATAAACAAAAAAGTTGCTTGCTTTTTCCTTTTCTTGCTACCATTTACTCCTACTGTTTCTTATACACTCCACGAGAAAAATCAGCAAGCTGAAGAAGAAAAATATCTCAGCAGTGTAGCGCGGCGTACAGTGGCAAGGCGCTTCAACTTGTCATGTTAAAGATCCATAGGCGTATGCATAATACAAAAAAAAAACTCCTGTAAATCTGCTTATCTTCTGCACAGTCAACTGAAAATCGTCATCATTTTTACTTTGTTACTTTTTAGTATTGTATTTTACTTATATATATTTTGTTTGCCTCCCCAGTATCTGCACTACTCTCTTTTTTCGTGTGTTGTTGGCTGTCAACTGTTGCAGATATATTGCAATGCAAGTTTTAAAAAAGAGAGAAAAGAGCAGCACCACAGGCCACACGACGGCTCTCCTCTCTGATTGTGCTAGAGAGCCGGAGAGCGATAGAAAAAAATATAATACAAAAACGAATCACTGTTGGCTCCCTGACTTTTTTCAATGTTCTTTGGTGAGTAATGAGTCTCAATTTGAAGGGCAGGGCGTTTTTCTTGGCCCAATGCACATTTAAAATAAAATAATGAAATAATAATGATGATATCACGACGACATGATGCTTACGTGCTTCTTGTAAGTGAATACACAACTTTTTTTTTAACCCATCCAACAAGATTTAGGAGATACATGGAATGAACAACAACAACATTATATTACCACAAGCAGACTAGATTATTAGATCACATGAAGGGCAAACTGCTTCTGGGCTTTACACCACTTCACCACTAATAGCGATCGACAACTGGGCATTGTCACATATATTTCTGGCGCTCTGACTTTCTTTGCCTGAATTGAATTTCGAATTAGCGATTCCACTATTTCTCTGTGGGTATTAAATACAATTTTTTTTAGGTGGATTCATACCTTGTTGGAAATTGAACGCATGATGATCACAATTTTTTTACGTGTGGTCAGGCTAAAATGCGTATTTAATCGAGAATTTTAAAGGGGAATTTTTGCATTGGCGAGAGGAAGAGAAGCGGGCGGTGAACTGGCCAAGTGCAAAGTAGCACTGCGAGGGCTCGGCTGCTAGTTCTCTCTGCGGAGATAATAAGCTCAAGTGTCAATTTGACGCTCACCTTTTTCTTTTTGACTTGTTGAACTCTCTTGAGAAACTTCCATTGAGAAATTGACGTGATGGAAAGTAATATTTTAGTGTTGGAGCGTTTTGCTAACGGCGTAGTGTGAGCGTAGTACACACACAGGCCTTCAAGATTATTTTCTTTTGGCGGGGTCCTCTGAAAGGTTGCAATTGCAATTATGGCATTACAGTTTATTACAGCGATATAAAAATCGTACTTCTCTGTTGTAATTGCTTTGTTTCTGCTGTATTTTTCTGCATGCTTTTGTTTATCTGATGCTGTCACAAGACAAGAATATGCTTTTTAAATAGTACATGGTACAGCGCACAAAACTGGTAAGTGGTAACAGTGCTTTTTATTGTAGAGCAGGGTAGTTAGGTAAATTGAATGAGAAAAGGTGATGGGATGTATCTTGTGCATACGTATGGTGGAGATTGCAACAATTGTTTTGAGAAGATGCTCTTTTGTTTTTATTGTGCTGTTACCCACTGATCACGACAAAACGATGAATGAGCCATCATGTTCATTCAACGTGCAGAAAAAAAGCCAAAAGGCTGCAGCGAAGGAGAGAGAGGGAGGGAGGGAGATAATCATTCTGTGGTAGCCTATTAAGATTATTAGCGACTTTTGACTTGAAAGTGAGCACTTTGACTTTTTGGTAGATATGTCTTTCTATATGTCTGTTGCTGTTATTATTATTGCGCTTCTGAGATGATCATGATGAATCATGCAGTTGGGAAAAATAATGAAAAGGTGTATGTGGAGCAAGTAAATCACTCGTTCATCTTGTATGCTGGCACCACAACTATTAAAAAACGATATAAAAAAGCAGTAACATCGACGTCAAGAAAATAAATGATTATTTTTTGTAAAGGTTGAAACTGCTGCAGAAGCTCTTGTTTTTGTTTCTCGCTCTCTCGATGACAGTATTGGAGGACCGAAGACACGATAGCTCATCATGAATAGCACACAAACTCAAGTCATGTAGACAAGATACGTATATTTTTTGGGCATTATATATACATTATCCATGTAAAAAGGACTACACACAGCAGGCAGACAAGTATAAAAAGGCAATGCAACGGGTTTCACAAGAAAATGAAAAGAGTTGTTTGTAAACATAAGGCACGAATTCTGCCAGTGAAATTGTGACAAAAGAAGCCTTTTTGCATTGTTTTTTTTTTTATTTTGTTTTTATTGCACTGCACTGCTTGAGTAACTTTTAAACCTTTTTTTGTAATTAATGGGTCGAGTTACTGGGATCACAAATAGTAGTTATAAACGCATGCCTATTTTTGTGCCTTGTAACAGATCACAATTTGTGAAGGACAAGACAGCCTGAGTATGAGTATGTATCGTTTTTCGTACTTAAAAAGACCCCATTGTTCAATTAATTACCAGTAAAAATAGGTAGTACATTGATAATGCAGTTAATGTGACCTTGTTAGTTCATCAAAATGATTATTTTGGGTTCACATCAATATCCTACCACAACATCAGCGTCATTTTTACTGTAAAGAGATTTTACTACAATTTCTCACTTCACCCCAAAACCAAAATGATTGTAATTTTTACGTTGTTTTGCTAAAATATAGACCTGGCTGGTATATTCCAATATTTTTTTGCATTTCGGAGCGTTATTGTTGTTATTGATGTCCTTTTTGTAGAACAAAAGATGTGACGTAAAATCGGTATTGGTCAACCCAAGTGCACGAAAACTTTCTTTCGTGTCGTGGCTAAAAGTGAGGAACAAGCACCATTACCACTTGACGTTGTCGTGCGATACATATGGGTTATTCTTTGTGTGAAAACAAGTTGTGGCTTGATGATGATGACACGACTAATTTTCTGAATAGAAAGGGTTACGCTACTGAATCATATTATCCCAGTATCCCACACCCCTTTCATGTTCAAGTAGTTCAAGATGATTTGCATCATCATTTTGTTGTTGGTGGTGGTGGTGACGGTGATGGTGGTGATAATGGAAGGGAAACTTTATTTTATTTTTGCGTCAATGTACACATTGAACTCCTTTGCTCATACTGGGCTCTCTGATTTCCATTGAAAGTCTGCTTTCTTATACCTACGTGTATTTAAGCAATGATGAGCAATTGTTGATTGTTAATATTTGAATGAGTTAATTTCATGACTCCAGCCGCGTTCAAAATCGTCATTTTTGAAGGAAATGAAGCATTACTCTATGAATGGAAAAAGTCATTTAGGCAAAAGATAGGATAATGCTGGGATTGAAAGAGTGAGAGATCGTGCTGTGATAATATGGGTCAATCTCTGTGTGAATATTCTTCCTTCCGTCTTCCGTCATCATAATCAACCTATTCATGAATATTGCCTCGTTTTATTTCTCAACGAAAGTCACCCTTTCATCCAAGTCGCTCTTTCTCTCTCTCTCTCTCTCTCTCTCTGGCGTTTTTCTCTCCACAAAGCTTGATGCTAACGTCGCGTTGAACGTGATGGCACAGAGGATTCTGTGTAATGACCGTATTATTACGCTTCTGTCCATTCAGAGCAAATAATTAACCATGCGTGATGATGATGGTAGTGGTGATAATTATGAGATTTATGTTAATTGCATATACTAATTTAAATTAGTATGGCTTCCTATGTTGCATGAGGGAGGAAGGTAAGGCTCATAACATATTTTCAATGTGAGAGCAGATAACTAACTAACTCCCTGGTCAAAATCTCATTTAAAAATTAGAAATTTAATTATGCCCGTTATGGTAGGTGGGGTTGATACCAAAGTGATGATGGCTTGTCACACAGAAGCAGAGATATATGTCTGTATACTTTATATTATATATTTTCCAATAACCCCAAAACCAATTAAAACTATGAAGCAGCACAGTGGTCATTAAATTTTAAAGGTAATTAATGTCATTCAGGCTGCTACCTCGTTTCCAATACTCATAGTAGGTCTCCACGCTGACGACGACTGGGTCTGTTAGTATGCCAAAGCAATGAAAACGCCAAACTAAGAAGTGTGAACGAAAATAAACCTAAAATTGAATCCGGCTATCTGAAAAGGCATCTCAAAGCAAATGAATATTTTTCCCATCTGAAAGTCAAAAGAACCAAGCGATGATACGGAAAACTGTTCCGTTCACTGATTTCTTAAAATGGTAATCGTTGCCAAGATCCTCTTCATCCTCATTATAACGATCATCATCAGCAGGACCGTCTACATGAGAAGATTAAATGCGGGGAATTTGTAAGTTCTCACTGTAAGCACACTGTTGTTTCTCAGAGACTCAGAGAGAGAGAGATGTGATGTGATCCTATCTACACGTATGGCTGACACAAAATGCGAAATACATCTCTTAAAATAATATTATGCTTCTGAATCTAACGCTAATTGTTTCTTTTCGTTGATAATTGTACTGCGAGAGTGAAGAGTGAGATAATAGAACAAAGCGCATTATTATCATGACCACCACCACAAACAACGCCATTATTATCACCAGCCACCCCCATCGCCACCGTCATTGCAAAAATATAATGATTTGATATCTTTTGAAAAGTGAAGTATGTACAGGGCAGATTAAAACCTTGTTATATTGCCAGGGTTGAAGAAAATGGTACAAAGTACCTACGTAACTTGCCTAGTTAGTGTTCATTCAAGAAAAGTCATTCATGGGTTCTGACTTTTACGACAGAAATTATTGTTATGCTTGTACAACCACTTCTGCCACCACCGCGTCACCACTGCCATTTAAACCCTTGTATTTGTACTTCACCACACACACACACCTCCACCAACAGCACTTGACTGCCACCTCTGCTTTGTACGTATTTTCGTCATGATCCATCCACCTCATCATCATCACAGTGCTGACTGCACTGGCTTCTTCATCCCGGTAGTAGTGGTGGTGGTAAAAAGAAAGAAAGCCTTTAAGCAGGCAGTAGGGTGATCTGTGTCACTGTCAGAGAGTCAGAAAGGCGCTTTTATTTTTTCACCTGAAATAAGTTGTGCTTGTACTCTTGGTAATTACACGGCTGGCGATTGCCATGAAAGATGCCATTCAAGTTTTAACATCAACCCCTCACATCCACACCAATTTCCTTACAGTCGTTCGCATATATATACATACACACGAGTGCATGCTTGCGCATTTTTTTGAATCTTCCTCCGACGTTCACATCATCAAGCCACTGGTGGTGGTATTTTCGTACATACACTTTTAATATATAGGAGTAGGTTGGGTGATGATGTGTTTTGATGACTTTCAAGACTGACACTCTTGACTGATTTTTGGTTTTCATCCCTATTTCACTTAAGAAGCACTAATCCCTCCATCCAAATGTGATGTGTTATATGTTATATACTTACATATATGAGGACATGTGTATATTTTATGTGTTCCGGCTCAAAGAATTTCCTTTTTATGCTGCTGCGTGTACTCAAACTTCCAACTTCCAAGTAAATCATACATTCTCATTTCAATGACGGTAAGTAGACAGACTATTTAGTAGGCATCTGTAAAAACAAAAAAGCGGTTGATTTCCACACCTTGAAACCCTCACATCCTCTTTTAAACTTAAAAAAAAATTCTCCAGTAAGTAGTGTGATTGCACATTTATTTTGAGGATTTTTCTGCGCAATAAGGAAAATTTTGTCAATGAGCAACCCCATTCCAGCTATATATCAAAGCTACATGAGAGAATTGCATTGAAAAAAACTCGTGTGTGTATATTCATTCTTCGTGTAGGTGACCGTGACGTCTGTGGTAGCTTTTTGTTATGCTAATTTTTGTTTGGTTGCTACTTGTCTTGTAAGCCTTGAAACAAATTACCTGCAACAACTACAACATCCAAAAACGACACACACACTCACAACATTACTACAACTTGTTCTGCTTAATTTCTTGTTGTTTGATTATCATCACCATTTTCCTTCTAAAAAATTAAATGCTGTGTACAATGAAACCTTTATAGTAGCTTAACCTGAACTGCCGCCGCTGCCACCACCACCAATAAATCTACCATATATTTGAAACATGTGACAAGTTCATAAAAATCATTTTAACGCATTATTGCATTTTAAAAGCTGTAGGGGAGGGACGAGACCGAGAAAAAAATGTTTAACTGGAGTGGAGTAACACATGTCGTCGTTCCGTGTTTTTTTGTATTTATATTTAAACATTTTTTGAAACTTCTTTTTTTATTATATTACATTACACGATAATGATTATCATCATCACATAAATGGGAGCAGCGCAGAGGATTACAATCTCTGAAGAAAATGCTTTAGAAATTCTAAATTCTCATCTTCCCTCTGGAGGCAGCCTCCTTTGTGGCTTTAAATAACACACACAGCATATTCTACTCACTATAAAAGCTTCTGTTTATCCCACCAGCTATTAAACGTATATTATCCTACTACCCTTTTCCTTCTACTATGAGCATCGTCATCATCAGGCATATGTGCTACTGCGTTTCAACTCACATCGGTCCTTTGTTTTCACGCATCATTTCATACACAATACGGTAGCGTCATGGGGTGATGATGATAAGCGAAGAAGACGAAAAAGACGGTGATGATCTTCTTAAGGAATTCATTTTTACCGTAGCCACCACCACCATCATCATCAGAATTATCTTTTTTTTCTACTGATGCTCCCGCTCCAATCTTTTTTTCCTCATATATGTACTCAAACTCAGTTCACTGCAAGTTTAACACACTGGAGACTGTTTTTGTCTTGATAGTAATGACGATGAGGATGACGATCATGAAACTTTTTTTTTCCAGTCACCACACCAGTCAGTCAGTCCCTCCGCTTGTGTCTCAACTTGCTTGCATGTACATTACTGTTTCTCTGGCATTGTTTTTTTCTGAAAAATAAAGAGCTGATGGAGACCCTAATTTTATCCATTTAACAATCATCATCATTGTCGACGTCGCAGCAGAGTATATTTATATTTATAATGCCTACTTGTATGATACACACAAATGTGGTTTATGGAGGATAAGCTCAAATAAGCTGTCTTATATACAATCTTGTCTTCGTCTACGTCTCCTGCTTGACTCCTTCTAGTCGATCCAGAATTTTTTATGGCAGCTCCCGTTGTTCATTTTTTAACGTCACAATTGTTACTTCTGCTACTTGGTTTTGCCTCCATCAAAATATCAATTTTCAACCTGCTTGCTTAACTTAAACAATTGTTGTTACTTCTCTCTTTTTTTATTCTTTTTATAGCAATTTTTAACCGATCATCAGAAAAATGTCTACCTACATCTTGTAATATAAAGCAGCAATGCAAGTGAAAGTATTTATGGTAGAGTAAAAAGACGCATAACCTTACGTGTGTATATCTCTACATTTTCATCTTTTTGACCTGTCACGTCTTACAAAAACAGGGAAAAAATTCAGTAACCACTTAGCACACCAAAAAAATAGCTGCGTGGTTTTCAATGTACACCCTGCCCTTAAAAAACGTTGATGATGATAGAGCTAATCCTCGCATGTTTTAAACTGCCCCTTTTCCATCATTACCAATACCACGATGATAGTGCTCAATCATCTTTTCCATCTTTTGAAAGCAATACAATCTTTAGTTACTGCTCGCTCACGTAATATCACGGGGAATGATCACCATTTTCTTGGTCGTCGCAATCATCATCATCATCGTCCCACACAAACAATGATGCTAGCAGAGAGGGGTGATATGGTGGTGGTCGCGGCGTTATCGCTCTTCTTCTCCGTCTTGGGTACCTTATTGTTTTGTGACAGATAACTTGAGAAGTTTTAGTTCGTTAAAGAACGATAGTTCATCATGCATGAATTTTTTGAAGGTACCGTCAGATATATTGTATATAGTGAACAGGTAAATTATAATAAAGATCTCCCCAATCTCCAAATTGTGATTTTTGATGCACGCTTTCTCAAAGCCCTTTTTTCCAGTCACTCAGTCACCTATCCATCCACACAAGTCAGGAAAAGGTGAAGTAAAGGGGAAACTATTTTTTCCAGATTGTGATGATTGATTGGTTTTTTAAGCTAAAAGGGTCGTCGTCGTTGTTGTTGTCATTCTACTGTCGCTGTTCTTTTTTAAGTAGCCAGAAAAAATGTGCAACGTATTATAGACTATCGTCGTCGTCACTATCTCTTGAAGAGACAGCTTTTTCATTTGTATACAGGTATAAGCTTAGATACTTTTATTGTGTGTCGTGCATCTTGGAAAAATGTGAATCTTTAAAAAATATTTTAAGTTTCTTTTGTGAGTGAAAGGATACGGGATGATGGATATTAAGTTCCAGTAAATTTTTTCAGGTGCATTTTTAGCATCCGTGCGGCATTATCATCTTCAATCACCTCATCATCATCAGTCAGCCAGTCAACCATAATAAGAAGCGCATATTTTTTTTTAGAGAGAAACAGGTAATCATTTACTGTGAATGCAGTGTATGGTTACATACCACAGGTGCCCATATCGATTTGTTACATCGTAACCCCTCCTGCCTAATTCTACACACTACAAAAAAATCCGTGCTACTGAACTGGACTAAAAAAGAGATGCGTTTGTAATCCATGTATTTTTGTAGGAACCATTCAGTTCTTAAACAATAGTCATGCAGCTTTGCGTCTTCTTCAAAACTTTATGTCCAGAGATTTTTTAAGAGAAATAATATGGATCACAAAAACTAGATTGGAGAATGAGAGATAAAAATTGAGAGAGAAAACACGATGGATGTGTGATGTGAAGTATTTTTCCAGTCGCTGTAAATATATTTTTCTATCAGGATTAATAGTCAGCAAAAAGGTTCGTCTTTCTGTGACTCCTCGTGAACGGTTGTCTCGAAAGCTTTATCATCCATGACTTTCCTTTGCGTCTTTATTGTTCTTTGGCACATTGATAAGCATGACATATTTCATGGAAATCCGACTTTTTCACTGAAGTAGTATTCAGAGATAAATAATTTTTTACTTCGACCATCGCACCATACTGAACGCGTTGTGTCATATAATCATATCATATATCAAGTACAATGAAATAAGTGACAAAGTCAAATAAACCCTGCAGTTTTGTTTTCGTTCTAAACTAACAATTCAAGTCAACTCAATCACGCGCTTGCCCAGTACCTAAATTCTCTGTAACCTTTTTCGAGAAACCAACCAATAGATAAGACCATCCCATAATTAAAACTATTAAACATTATCATTTACATTTCAAATGGAGACTTTATGTTCAGCTGGAATGGCATGTTGTAAAACAGCCAATTCCGAACATTCAACATAATTTTTTGCGTCACCGTTTAGAAAAGTAACGCGTGACAATAATGTAATTTCCTTAGCTAACTTAAACATTTTCTTAAATATTACTTCCTTGTGATGTGTTTTAGTTTGTACTTTCAAATCTCGGTTTTTCATCCATCCAATTTCTCCGTAATGCACCTGTCTTTTGTTAGATAACAAGGGAATGACGAATTGAGATTCTACGTAAATACGACCTATGTTGGAGGTGGTAAAAACAGATTTACTTTCGTCGTTTTCATTATGTATTGACCTGCTGATTCGTATTCTGTTATTCCTGAGCTACGTCGAAGAAGAGTTTATGATTCATACAAGCGAGCACAAGGATAAAAGCGACTTTGTAGCTTTAAAAGTTAAAGTTAAAAATATACATACATACATAAATTTCTCACATATGATACTATAATAATATGTGCTTTAGAGGCTTGTCATGTTTATTCGCCAAACGTATAGCCTTATCCTCCGTTGTGGAGCTGTCAAGTGTTTTGCTAAAGTCGGCTCAAGAAACGATCAAGTGGAATGGAAGAGAGATAGCTATAAGTGGAAGATGATTGAAGAAGAAAATAGATGAACCACTGGTGCTGTTGTGATGATGCTGCTGGTGATCACAACGATGATGATTTCAACTTTGCTGGTGTTGCGCAGGCAAAAGGCAATAATAAACGTGTGTAAAATTGAGCATCTCTTTCTCTGTTTTCCACTTCTTTCGCTACATAATTTCATGATGATGATCGTCCTCCTCCTCCTCCTCCTGTCCATACCGTAACAAGATTCCAATTCATCACACTTGGCTGATTCTTCGATCTTCTTTCTTCATGTTCGACGTGTCTTGCTTGCGCCTCTTGACGGTTTATGATGAACATGGCACGTAAGTATAAAGCAAGGAAAAAAGGAGTACATACACTAAAGCGATAGGGAGGTTCTTGTCTATGAGAAGAATCCCGTCTCCTTTTAAAGACTTTTTTTCTTCATAACTTTTTTACTACCTGTGTACTGTGCATATGTACCTTTTTCAGTAATAAGCCTGTTTATCTGCATAACTGCATATATATATGCCTAGGAACGTCATCGATATAGGTACTGCTGGTACCTACTTGTGCCTTCTTCCTCCTCCTTTGCCTGCTTAAAAAATCATAAGTTTTTTTTACTGCTACGTGCGCTGTTTTGTGTATACGCGACCGACCGCGTAGAAAAAAGTAAACCTGAATTGAAGCAACCCAAACCACCTCACGGATCACACACATGAATGCTTACATGTGCATGCACAGAGTGAAAGAGCAATAATAACAATAATAATAATAGTAATAAGCACGGGCTCATCATAAAAGCCGTGGTTTCCTTTTTTTTACAAAAAGAGCCTCTTTTTGTCACCTCCTCCTCCATTTTATCTTTAAAAAATAGATATATGTTTTATAGTTGAAAAATTTAAATAAATAAACAAAAGCATACTTACTACCTTACATTACACATGACAGCACAACCAGTCTAAAACACCTCCGCAAAAACGTTAGAACAATTGGTACTTGTGCATCCTCATCGCCATCATTGATGGAGGCTATCATCATCATTACCGATGTGGACGCCGCCGCCTCACACAGACGCAAACGTATTATGCCCATTCTGATCAGTTTTGTGCATTTTTTAAGATTAAAAAATCAATTTACTGTTTGCTCGATTTTAAGATTATTCTTTTATAATATCTAATAGGGATGCTTGTAGAAAAGTCGTCGGCAAACGGGAAAAATGCAAAAGAAGGCGGTGATGGGGGAGGTATTATATTGTGTTTATACTCAAGTAGGTATACAAATCGGTAATCTGTGCATATCCGCTTGATATTTAATCGTCACCACTTGATGATGTGATGCGTGTGATATTATTATGGGACGTTCTCAAGAAGAGGGGTTGTTGATGATGGAAGTTCCTGATGAGAGACTGACGCTTTTTTAAGAGACATAATTTTCCGCTTATTGCCTCATCGAATCGTGTCTGTATGCGCTATATAGTTATTGTGGAGACGATCGAAATACGAACACACACGGGTACATTATACCTATTGGCCGGGATGCATATTATCAATAACAAATGGCGGTCTATTTTCCATTTTATGAGAAAATTATTATGCATTTTTATTTATTTTTTGTGTTGAAATAATTGGAGAGGAAAATATCAATCTTCCCATCACCACCATTGAGTGTCACATGCATAATATATGTACCACATTCATATTGGATATTATTATGAATGAACAGGATCAGCATTAAAACTTAATGATTTCCCTCTATTTTTTTTAGACAATTTCATTTTTATACGTGCTTGTCGTGTTACCCTTTATTTTTTACACAATTTCTGGTCCAACAACATTGATGAGAGGAGAAAGAAGGTGTGAATGATAGAAAAAAATCTAACGAACGATCAACGGATGGGCATACGTTTTTGTATGTTGTTGTTTGTTTGTTGAAGTTGAAACTTATCATTATTTCTGTCTAAATACAGGTTTTTACACTGTCAACAACGTACGTGGTCTGATTCGCTTTAAAACGTTTATTTATGCATGATCAAGCGATTTGTAAGATTTTTTTAAAAAAACGATGAACAGCAACAAAACAACAAAACGGAGCGGTGATGGTGGTGCAGGGGTAGGGAGGGATGCTGATGATGATGATGAGAGTAGAATGACGCGGAGTTGTTGAAAAAGTATGTGTGTGTCTTGTCTACTGCGTGTTGTAGCAGCTACTATTGAAACGATGATCATTACTTTTCTCCTTGTCTATTGTCTTCCCCTTTTGCAGCTTTGTTCATTGTTAGAAGGTGCTGCAGTTAAAACATTCTTAAGAAGCCAAAAAAGAGCAACATGCAATGATAATGCAATGTGACAAGCTTACTCATCACGGCTCACCCATTATAATTATTTGGCGATAAAAGCTTTTCCAATCACTTTTTTGTACAAAAGGAATCATTTTGCCAATTTTCTCATGTTGCCTTTGCGCAGTTTTTAAACAAAAATTTAAATCAATTTTTTCCAACCATTTTTGTAAACATGTGTTGTGCAAACATTTTTCTATAAAAAAGCTACTTTTGTAAGTCACATCCTCTTCTAGCAGCATCAGTTACAAAATGCGCGTGATATTACAAATTTTTTCTCAATAAAAAACACCGGCCATTGTCCGCTCCATTATTATTAAAGATTTCAAAAAAGTGTCGATAAATACAAAAGAAAAAAATGACGGCAGTGTGCGGTGCTAGTAGTGGTGGTGATGATGATGATGATGGGAAAGGCAAGAAAAAACCGATTATTGGTTTTACTAACTATAAAAGTACACACCTCACACGCAAGTACGACAAAAAAAATTCGACAGCATTCATTCAATTCACACACAAGAAGACGAGGCGACGTGAGACAATGTGACAACTTGTCCAATGACGATTTCTTATCATCAACTGTAGATAAAACTGTAGGAGAGAGAAGCGGAAGAAAATGATAGAAAAAAATG
>JAHZNB010006905.1:0-23240 GCA_027744295.1 Callyntrura guangdongensis | reverse complement strand
GGAAATGCGTATTTATATTGTGAGGGCATTTATTTGTGCTTTGGTTAATTTAAAAAATGCGATTTACTTATCATACATTCTCGTGTGTTGTATATTTAGCAAGTCGAAACGACGAAATACAATATCGAATAGCATTACACTTAAACTTTTGTCTAATAGTGCGGTAATAATTTCTAAAGTCGACGAAGCAAATACGTCCACAGAATTATAAACAAAACAGCACTTTGTTTGAGACGATCTAGCAATGCAGCCCTCTGCTCAAATCCTCACCAATTGCACATGAAATTTGTAATAGTTTAGCGGAATGTGTATGTAGATAACTTCAGAATACATTTGACTTCAAAACAATGATTGGAGAACCTTAAGTGATACTGAATCGTTTAAGGGAACAAGAATATCAAAATCTCGAATTTGGTCAGACTAACGGGCATTAAGTCAAAGCTCAACCTGAGCTCAAGCTTTTAGGTCAAAATATGCAACCAAACAATTATTTATTGCTAACCATATTGGTTTCATGATAACATATACAGTTGTTTGTTCTTATGCACAAATAAACACCAGCGAGCAACCTTAAGTATTGTCTTTATTCGTAAGATATGTTTTTAAGAGGGTTTACTTGGGAAATTGTATGGATATTGAACTGTTCCTCCACCTGACCTGCTAATTGTTGTAGTTTTGCTTCGATGACGGTCATTTTTTGTACATAAAATATTTAAGCCTACTAATTGAATGTCTAGTTACCGTACTACTTATTACAGCCTTTAGTATTTTACATAATAATTTATTCTTCACTCTAATAAAATTGTAATATGCCATATAAAATATTCCAAAAAATTATATATAAAATTGCGAAAAAAACATCTGGTCTGTTTAACCTCATCTTCAATTACTATTGTATTATGTAAAAAAGTTACTAATTTCAACCAGTACTAAAATAATGTGAAAATATTTTTACTTAAGAACTAGTTGTTAGGTATAGAGACCCTAAAATGACTAATGCGTTGCGTAATAGCATCATGCAAGCCCAATATATTATCGATATTTCTAAGCCGAAGGTGGTGAGATGCTCCGAAATGTGTATCAATAAACATCCATCTAATCCTTGTAATAAACAACCTAGTAATGTGCTAAAAACGTGTACTCGACAACTCATTTTGGTGTGTCCATAATAGGGTTCTTTATTTTGCATATAAATTGGATTCAGGTAATATGGAATTGGCAACAAGTTATTTGAGGAATTGGTGATTAGGGCAATGCCCATGTCCACTACAGCTGTGAAGCCCCCTTATTTGTGAGGAAAGTTTTGGTCATATTTTTGTTTGATTGACTGGCGTAATCGTTGCAGTAATGGTTGCTTTGCTGAAAATGTGTTTGTATTTTGAAGGCTTTCATTTTTGTGTTGATAAGTATTGATGTTGACAAATGCTCTATTTCTTGCCGGTAGGGTGTTATATGCTTGCATATGACTGAATTATTGTTTAACTCGTGGTCCGTTTGAATGGCAATATACAAACTACGCACGTAGCAATGTTGGCAAGCGTTTTTTGGGCCATGCAAAGGTGGCAAGTGAAAACAACGTCGGTGCAAACTTGGCAAGCAAAAACTGAAGTCATGCAAAAATGGAAGGTAAAAATTCAAGACAACAGTGGCAGGTTACAAATCCGAAGGAA
This sequence comes from Callyntrura guangdongensis, assembly GCA_027744295.1. Taxonomy (NCBI): domain Eukaryota; kingdom Metazoa; phylum Arthropoda; class Collembola; order Entomobryomorpha; family Paronellidae; genus Callyntrura; species Callyntrura guangdongensis. The sequence goes on along the minus strand of JAHZNB010006905.1, from coordinate 21,570 downwards.
GGAAGGTTGTAGGTTTGATCTGAACTAAGGCATGTATATGAAGGTTCAAGTTTTGAATATGCAATTGGAATATCATCCGGATTTTCAGTTTAGGCAGAATATTAAATTATTAGACATGTTTAACATTTGAACCACCGGGACATGTAAAAAAGCGCTTTAGGGAAGTTGTGACGTTTTTGCCTTCTAATTGTGATATATTCGTATCTTATATTTAAGACACGTATATTAGTACATCGATTCCCGGTGCAATGCTGTACTTGATTACATTTGGTTAGCGCAAATAGCGCCAAGACCGAATGGCAAACAGCGGTGGAAAGATATCCACGTGAACATAGCAGTTTCATGGCTTGGTTGCAGAAGAAAACGTGAAATAGTCCAAACGAGAGCAATGGACCTCCTCAATCACGTCTAGATCCAATTGAATTTCCCTTAAAAACCTTGACGTTGGGCAGGGTTATGCTGCGTTGGTTTCGTTTTGTATCAGGCCTACTAATCCTGCTGGGACCCATACTAATTTTGTGGTTTCGGCAGAGCTGATGTTATGTTTTGTAAGGACTGCGGAAACCGCACGACGTACAATCACTTGGATATTGGCTCGGTGGCAGATTGACTTGAATGAAGTTGTGGTAAGCAACAATGCAGTTGTGGTTGAAGAAGGGAGCCAGAAATAAATTTAAGAACTTTGTATCAAAATGTGTTTCCTTCTGGGAGTAAATAATTTAGCCGGTCCAAATATTTCATGTTGTTGTGGATCGTCCCACCAATCAGTTTCATTTTCACGTACCTCGGAATACCTCCTAAGTTCAAATCTGTGACAGTGTATTCTATTTTGGGACAATAACATCAAAGGAAATACTAATATTATTAATACGCATCCAAATATTAATACGCATATCCACGAAACCAATCAAAATGGCGATCGTCACACCAACCAACTAGACAAAAAAATATTACCAAAATATTTCCAGACATACTCGGCGGCTTCAATGTTTCAGTGGACTTGCCCATCGCATTGGCTTTTCCTTGAATAATTTGCCCACCATTCCCAAATGCCGGATTGAGAAATTCCCTGTATCCGACCAATTGGCTGAAGATCGACTAACACCCATTTGAATCACACTCATTTGTTTCGTTGAGTAAACCTCTGTTCCAATATGAGTGATTAAGTTACTTGCATTATGTTTAGCGATCTTCCGTTGAAAGTAGTAGCAATCTATTTCCGGAAGAATCACAGCCGTTTTATTGCAGGCTGAAATATCCTTGAAAAGCAGCTCTTTCTCTTTGTGGTATAATACCTCTTCAAATTGATGGCGTTTTGGCTGAAATATTTATCCCGAGAAAACCCCGACACGGGTGGTTCCAGTAGGATGTCGCCGGCGGCTGCATGAAGACGACTATTACTGCCAAGATATGAATGGACTGAGAAAAGATTAAAAAGTTTCGACTCGAACACTGCGAAGGGATACTTATTTATGATATGGTGCTGCCCAGTGTGTATTTCAAAGTTTAAAGAACGATATGCCCACTCATCATGTACAGTACTCGGTAAAGTTTTGCCTATTCTTGTGTACAAGGTGTACTTGTCAGAAATGACATTTCTGTCAGATTTACAGTTGAGACCTTTGCAATCACAAAGTGAAAAGTTCCCCATGATGCTCTTTAGTACATGTGCAAAAGCTAAGTGGAATCGTTCTTCATTGTGTAAGGAGAAATCGGACGACGAACGCACCAACAAAGACTGGGGCATTGTATAGTGGTACTGGTAGAGTGAGGGAACACAGTCGAAGTCACAAAATATAGACTGAGACTGATACAAAACATAGGTATAAAAGATATATACATTGTGTTATTAGATATTATTTGTTACAACTATAGGGTAGCCATTTTACTGTTTCTATAGAGAAGAAAAAGCGAGGGGAGAATTACTTTTATTGTTGTTCACGGAGAGAGAGAACAGAGTAGCAAGATAGAGTAATTGTAGTTTCGTGTGATTGAATATTCTCGTGATTAATTATTCGAAGTATATTTTGTTGTGTTGTTGGCTATGCTGAGATAAGAGGAAAGTAAAATAAAAAATTTGATAACTACCCTGAAGCTGGTGACTCTGACAAAACAGTTATTCTTAAAACTGCATTATCCTGCACGGTAACGAACACTATCCGGAAATAACTATCAGGACCTGACTAACCTGGTTAGAGCACATCCGTTGGAAAGGGACTTTGGAAGCGTGCGTTGGCCAACTAACGGTAACACCAGCATAATATTGGGTTTCTCATTTGTGCATATTATGGGGTCATTGTTTAAATTATCATTACACTAGCATAGTAGGGTTGGAGAATCACCTGATCGTGACCTGCAGTTAAGAGAGAGAAACACCGGAAGCACACATATAGTCTTGACAATTTTCGGTATAAGGGCAGTGGATGTGCAATCGAATGTCCGGGTTTGCGGAAATCTATTTGGTGTCTCTGGAAGTATCTTCTTTCGTTTTTTGTAACCGCTCCGGTAACCCAATACTTGCGCTATACCAGTAAGGGAAGATTGGTGGAAATAGCAGCTGGGCTGCTAAACCCTCCAGTAATGTTTCCAAATGGAATAAGGAATGTTAACGGGAGGGTTTAGCAGCCAGTGTAGAGTTGAAAAGGAAGCTTTCCACCCCACCACACCATCTATGGTGCATAGGCTCTACTCTTCACCATGCCACTGTTCTTTGTTTTTTTAAATAAGCGCGAGTACAATGTTCAAATACAAAGAACAGTGGCATGGTGAAGAGAGAGAGAAAAAGTAGCTTGCCTTGCCAGCCAATCGCTGAAACTATTCTACAACGGTGCGAAATGGCGGATGCAACAAGGCTTGTGGCTTGTTATGTGTGTGTGTGTCTGTGTGTGTTGGCATCTTTTGGTGCACTGCTTCACAAGCTCACTTGTTGCCATTGTACCGTGCTTTACTCTGTCTGTTTTTTTCACAAGGCAACAAGTGAGCTTGTGAAGCAGAGCACTTATGTTTTTCCTCCCACAACCACACATCTCCATTTTCTCTTTTTAACAAATTTAACAGTTTGTTAGCAGAAAGTAATGAAGTTACCCGTACATTTATTTCTTTTACCTCGAAAAGTGGAAACTATCATGCAATTGTTGCTCTTAATACTCATACATTTTACACAACAACAATCCGTGTGTTCTTGTAAAAATATATGTGTATGTGGTTGTGTGAGACGAAATGTATTATCAACATCAGACGCTGATTGTAAAACGTCATTAATTACCGTGAGTTACCGAGAACTTTTTTTGTTTTTGACTGGTCGCTGTTGTTGTCATGAAATTTTTAAATGTTTTTTTGGTGTTGAGTGCTGTTGTGTATGTGCACGGTTTGTGCACTTTTTGAACGTGCATAGAGTACACAAAAACAATTGTGTTTTCTGTGGGTCTCCACAAGAGACCGTGTGTGTTGAGTCGCACAGCAGCAGCATCGTTTTCCCTCCGTCGTCAACCTCCCTTTGTCCACCTCCACCACCTCCATCCTCCACGCCCGCAACACCACCGATAACCGCCCATTCGGCCTGGTTTTGGACGCTCCTCGTCGTCGTCACCATCATCTTCATTTCAGCAGTGGGGGTTCCTGCTGTAGCCTTCTGCTACTACAAGAAGATCCCCCAGTGCCTGCTCCGGGGGGGGCAAAATCGTCTCATTGATGAGGAAGCACCGGTTGACGAATCCGTTGTCGCCACAGACCGGCTGGAAGAAACAGTCCGCGAGGGCAGAATAACCATTACCCGTGGTAATAACCGCATTGTTTGATTAAGGTGACGAAAAAACAGTAAACACGTATATATATATATATATTGATTAACGTGAAGTGTGCAATATTCAGTTTTTAATTACTTTAAACATTTTTCAGAATTTACGGATCCTCATGCTGAAATGAACCATTGTAAGGCATCTAATTCCGATGGCTCCTCTTCTAGTAGCAGCATACCAATAATGACGCCCGATTTCAAATATGTCAAATGATATGTTTGAGATTGCATTGTATTGATGGAGCCCATCAAACTCCATCTGTGGTTCAGTAATCTCAAGTGTTATTACATTTGAGAAGCTGATACAGTTTACCTGTTAGTTGTCAGAAGACGTTGCATTTATAATGCATACGCCTATTGAGCAACTAACGCGTATACTGTACCTGTTGCACAAGCACATGTGGTGGTGGTGGTGACCATGCGTGATCGTGTGTATAGTAAACACGAATACATAAGCGTCACTTGTTCGTGACAATAAGCGTGTGACGTGAAATTGCTTTTTAGTGTTGTTGTATGTATGCATGGGGCATCGCGAGGCGATTTTAATTTTGTTTTGTGTGTGTACCGTATTTTAAATTCGACTCGTGATGCCCCACGCATAATTACAACAACACCAAAAACGATTTCACTTCGCTTATTTGGTGGTCGGTACTGTACCTCCTGTGTGTGCTGGCAAATAGGACTTTTTTAGTTTTGTCCAGTAGTAGCCAGCACACACAGAAGTACAGACCAATTTCTTTCTCTCTTCTTTGCCATCGGTGGAATCGTCCTCATCACCTCCATCACCTCCTCCTCCTCGATCACCATCAGTCATCATCATCATCTCCAGTCACCCTCTTCATCATCGTCATCATCGATTAAACCCTGGCTATGGAAAGCCTTAAATTAAGGAAATAAATTTATTTTGTATGTGAATGGGGTGCGTGTGATACAGCAGTGAAAATGAAATGAAATTAACACAGTTTGTGGTTTTTAAAACTGTGATTTTTTGCCGTGCAACTTATTTTATTAGGGATGCAGATTAAATCCACGACTTTTCAGGTCATCTGCGGCTTGCCAAGCTCTGTTGTAAAGGCTGCAACAATAACTACTACAGATCCTGTTATTTGTTTGTTCAGCAGTATTTCGCATGTTTCTTAAGTAGTTTTACTCTGTGTTATTATGGAATAGTTAGTAAGTTAAATACTGTCAGTACTACAATTAACAATAGCACATTTTTCATAACTTGTTATCTTTCGTGTTCAGTTTTTCTTGGCAGTATGATGTGGTTCAGGTATATAGGAGTATGTGACACTAAAAAGAAGAGATTTGAGGATGTACCTCCTTCGTCATTCGTGTTATGTTGTGTTGTTGTTGGCTTGAGCAGTTTTTGCTTCAACATTTTGCACATTGTTATTTTCCAAAATCCACACTAATATAAGCTAGCACTCGGTGCTCTTACTGCCAATTCTGAATGAACGCGTTTTATTTTGTACGAAATTCGCATAAACATGTATAATTTATGAAAGTGGGCAAGTTGTAGTATAATTTTGTTTCCTCTCAAGAGTCGGGAACCTTATGTTTCGTTTACAGATATATAATATAGATACCAAAAAATGAACCGTTTTATGTTTTCATACAAACATTTTGATGAGTAAAAGGAACGACTTTTAGTGTACTTCTTTTAACCCCCAATGACTGTAAGATAGTTATTAAAAAAATTCTAAAGTTTGACGCAGATTGATTGCCCCCTATCTTCAAAACTTCCTTCAAAAGCGCAAATATTTAGCAACGGTTGCGCGATAGCATAGCAATACAGGCCGACTGGAAGTTCCTAAGTAACCAGTAATTCCTAACGTCTACTAATTTTCAACTGAACTTACGATCGCTGATGACGTCATATTTGTGAAATAACCCTTCCCTTTTGTTTTCATTCGCATGCTGTGAATTTGAAAACAATACTCTTCTCATTTTTACAGTACTGCAGAAGCAATACTTTTTGCATTATTGTTTGTTACACCTGCTTCAGACGCTCGTATGCAAGATTTATTGTCACTATTGTCAGTTTTCTTACAGAGTTACAACTATTACAACACTCTAATGCTGATGGTAAAAGTAGCAGACGACAAATCGAATAAAAACATTGATTGTTTACAATAATTGTATCTGTAACTGTAACATATTTTAAGTACTTTTGAATTTATGATTTATTATATTGCGAACTGTTAGTAATTGAATACTACCACGCTAGTCTTTCACATCCGCTGCTTTCACCACTTCACACAATGGCTGAGGTAAGCAAACTTGTTTTGTTTCTGATTATCTCTTACAATTACTACAAATGCTTCACGCTTTTTATTTAAAACAAGCTTTCTTTCGTAGTGCGTAACTTTCCTAGCCTGTGGTTCCTGCTTATCGATCATTGATTGCTCATGGACAAAAGTAGATAAGTACGACCCGGGAAGTTGCAGACACAAAGATTTTGATAATGGAAATTATTATTTTGTGAGCTTAACTCATTTACACATTACAAAATTCAATATGCCAGTTAAATTATAATTAATTATGCTTGTATAGGGTGTAACTAGTCGTCATCCTAACGCTTCCCTTTCGTGCCCAATCACAACCCATCCCATTTTAGTTGCATGCAGTGCTAGTGAGCAACCAACAAGTGTATGGGATATGTATGCCAATAATGAGGGTATTACATAATGCACTTACATAATAATATTATATTTATTTACAAGTTTTCATGTAAATCTTATTTTTGTTTTGTAGTTACAGATTATTCATCATTTTTTGCCTTCCAATTATTATTTTTTGCAGTAACAGATACACTGCTAGTAGTAGGCATAGTATATGCGTCGTTTTTTTATACAACGAAGAAGAAACCAGGGTGTTTATTTACCAGTTGAATCACCGGGTTGGAGGCGATTTGTCCCTTTCTGTAGACCCAAGGTTGATGATAATTCTTCGGATGTCGTCATTTTGATAAACGAGGTGCTTCGTAGACCTATCGCTAGGCAGTCGCAGCCAAATTATGTTTCAAATCCATTACTTTCCAATGCATCATTCTCAATATACGACGATATGGTGTAAACACTGCTTTCTTTTTTGCTAAATTTTCTTTTACTTTTGTAGTTGCGACTCCACGTAGGTCTACGAGGCAAAATAGAGGAAAGCGTCTGGCGTGATACTCGCCGTCTTGTTATAATTAAGTATTAGGTTAAGTATTATATACAATTATAACAATACAATTATTTAAATTTTATGAATTGGCTTTTTGGTTTATTACCCCTATATAAATTTATTACATCAGGACTATTGCTACAGTAGAACATTTTAACGCTTTATTATTGCAATTTGTGCTTCTCAAAACTACTTATGTACATTTAATAGTAAACAATTTACAGTTTTTTTACTAACTCAGCTTTCATCTAACTGACACTGCTATAATATATCATTGCAATTGCTTTAATGATTATAACTATGAAACCAACTGTGAATATGCTTAGTAATTATATTTTTATATGTAAGATAAAAACTCTGGGTTGCAATAATCACAACCTTCAGGTTCAGTACATATAAAACTATTTATATCAAGAATGGCTAAAAAGTGATAATCTGCATAAGTTCTTTTCTTACACAACCATCAATATCTTCCTCCTTTGTCATCAAGTATAAGTATGCAGTAGGATTCAAATAATTTTTACCTGACACAAAATAGTCCTGTACCCCTATGCCATTACGTCCTCTATGAATGACTTCAACGTAAATGTTGTTAATACTGGCCCATTCGCTTAACGACTTGACAGTATGTTCCTAATAATTCTGGTTTTTTATATGGCAATTTTTTAGCTTTAGCTATCCATATTTCTTCCTTTTCAAGTTATTCTAACATGACACGTCTCTTTCAATGTAATGTGATATGGATTGTATTCTTTTTCTGCTGCTAATGCAATTCCTTTTAGTGAACTCTAAATCACTGTGAGTCTTCGAGGGTTGCTCCAGAAAATTGTTGCGTTCTTCAAGAGCCTGAATCTTCAAACTTAGATTAATAACGGTCTTCTCAAGGAGAGATTCTCCTTCATCAGTTTTAGCAATTTTACTTAATTGTTCGAGAATAGAATCCGTACTGACAGCTTTATTGGCTGTTTGTTGTTGTTCGTGAAGATTTCCATTATTGAACATGTAACGACATCTCAGCACTACTTTCAAGTACCCAATCAACATTTCAAATAAACATTTATGAGAGTTTTTTCCTTCAAAATGCATTCGAATCTCTTCCACTAAAAACGCAAGCAACGATAATAAAAATCCAATCGGCAGGATAATAAAGACAACTTTAATGCTTACTGCCAAATTTGCCGCCTGAAAAAATCGAGACTTGACTGGAAAATCCAGAAGCATTCCTGCGAATTCGTAATACTTTTTAGCGTAATGCTCATGCCAGTCGATAATTCCGGAGGACAACAGCGCCTGCAGTTTGAACAGAGCTTTAAGGCGCACACGCCCTTTCCATACGAATGTGTAAATCTGACTAGCCAACACCTCTTTTCCAAATGAAACTGGTGTTTGCTGGTAACTTTCATATTGTGAATTGTACTTTCTTTTGAAGTTCAAGGTATCCTCTTCTCTTACAATTACAGCTATTGATCCAAACCTAGAGCAATTCGGAATATTTTGGTACCCGGTAAAAGCTACATCCTTCCAATCTTCTAACGGCAGCGACGCGTCCATCATTCTGCTGTTGTTTAGAACATACAATTGTGCCTTAGTTAAATAGGTAGAGTAATTGCATGTCAGCGACAAATCTCCCCTGCAAATAGGAAAGTTCAAAAGCTCTTAGCAATTACACAAATTTATTGATCAAGATTTAAAACATAACTGAAATACCTATACTGTTCTCCCCATAAGGTCTGAGTATAATAATTATTTATTTGTGATTTGTAAACTAAAGTTTTCATATTTTCCTTTTCCTGCTCGCCCTCAACGTTTTCCGTCCATTTTAAGCAATGACTTCCGCGTTTAGTCCCCAAAGCTTGTCTCTGTTTATAGACGCTAAGATAAGTTGTATACTGATTGGAACTCTGTTCAAGTTTTGAGTAAACTTGATACGAGCTGTTGACAAGGTCTTGGAATTTGGAGTATGGCACAGGGGGAATGGGACTTACAATCTTGGTGATGTTGCTACCTTTGTATGCTTCACCAATGATCATTCCAATTAATATCGAGACTGCAACAATTATTCGAAAACTAGGATACAGTTTGATATATTGTTCGTCATTAGCAGTGAAGAAGCCTTGGGTTACTAAATTCTTTCCCGTAGCCATGAAGTATCTGCCTAACAACTTTGTGTACAATTTCATCCTCTCTCGGTTGTCTTGCCGTTTCATTTGCACAAAATTTTCTGCGAGTACAATGATGCAGGTTAGAACTATGGCTACTCCAAAGACTTGAAAGAATATAATTGTGCACCATGACGCAATGTCATATGACGCCACCAGCTGTACAAATGGAGCATTTCCAATCTTCTGGCCACATGCTACGAACATGAGCTTATCTTGATAGACAGGGAAGTGGGATGATAGGTGGGGGGCAACTCTTACGAAATCAATGGACGGATGTACAGCCTCTTCAATAGGTGTCACTCGTGAATCGCGATAGTAAGACTTGCTTTTATATGAAGCGTTCCCCAAAACATAATACAGTAATCGTTGATTCAACATTTTACGTTCTAAAGAAATTCCCAGTCCGTCGAAGAAATCGGGATTCTTGGGGATTTGTGTAAAGATCGTATCGCAAATAAAGCGTGTTTTGTCACACGGTGTATCAGTGTCCAATTGACCATTAAATGCGAATCGAGCTTGATCTTGCACAGCATCTACGTTTTCTTCTAAAATCCAGAGCTGTTTTGCTGTGTCACTGTGAATCTTTTGAAAATATTGATGAAGTGACTCAATGCGCTGGGCATCCTTTTCGAGAATCACCACTTCTCCGACAGAATACACTTCTTTCGTTTCATCATTGCAGTCGTGGCAAATCACCGTCGTTTCGTGGATGCGACCATTTGTCGTCTTCCAATGTAGTAATTCCCAGTATGCGGAGGGCCATGTATTTTCATCATAGTAAAGGTATACGTAAAGCCCATTTATCCATTCGGATTTACCATCAAAGCCGTCTTCTGTCGCAAGAATGTCATACCGCCATCTATATTGAAATTGGCTTGTCCGGCTGTAAGATCGGTATGTAGACAAGACGTGACGTGGTTTCATCCAAAGCTCACTGCTGAAATACGAAAACTGGAAAATTCCAATGTTCTTATAGCTGGCATAGAAGTGTAACGGTAATGACGTTCCAAACCGCTGTGGATTTACTCTTGTCCTGTCAGCCAGTATTTCAATTGATTTTGTTGGTGGATATAGATAAACATGAGCTTCACACGTCCAAGGTCGGGCTTTAAATATATTCTCCACTCGGTTTCCCAAATTTTCAATCTGAGAGTAGGGAATTGACGCATTTCGCAAAAACGGCTCATTTTCTGTAAGAAATACCACTTCAACAGTGTAATCGTCTAAGATGGCAACAACATATCGAGTTAGTACGATGGGTGACACAGGAGGTTCATGGAAGTCTACACCTTCATAGTTAATAATTTGCATCAAAGAATTTGAGAGCGGGGCAATGTAGTCAAGGAAATTTTCAGGTGTCTTTTCCCTACGTTCTACGCTTTGTGTAAATTTCTTATTTTGATATTGAGAGTATATATGGCCTTTACTATTAGAGTAGGTTGAAGTAATACTTGGTAAGTAAAGTAGAACCGTTAACAGAAAGCTTTTAGAAATATAAAACATTTTTGGTTCCGCATAACTCAACATCTTCCCATCTTCGATCAACCTTTGAAAACACTCTCTATGCCCTTTCACGGTTTTTACGCTTAAAATAATAAATTTTGTTTATCCGCTATCACTGAAATGTTTTTGGTAACATAAAGTTTGATGTCCTGTCTTTCTAATATTGTCAAAATATAAAATCGATTAAAAAAAGTTACCCAGTTAGAAAAGTTAGGTTGGGTGAGTAGTCCACGCTAATTAAAAAATTCCAATTATTTTCTGTTTCAAACTGGTTGGGGCTTTTTATCTAAAATAAAGAACTATTTAGATGAAATTTTTGATACTTTAATCAAAAATGGAATACTTATACATCAGCTTAAGAAAGGACTTCAACGTGGAGTATCGTTTAAGCCAGCTAAGATTTTATGAAATATCTTCCTTCGGGTAGGAATGGCTAATAGTCTTACCGTATGACGAAAAATTTGAAGAAGCTTTAAGGAAAATTAATCATATTTTGATTTATAATAAGGAAACAACTTATTTTGGTCGCACTTTAACGTTTAAAAAACTTTCACACTATCGGAAATATTTCCCTGTCAGATAGACACTTAAAAATAAAAATTTAGTTTGATATTGTATATTGATGGCTTTAATTCAACAGTTTAGGCAGAAAGTGCCGCCAGTCGCCAGTTTTGATCACGGGATAGTGTGTATTGTGCGGGATTGATCCGATCTAAACTGATGATTTCAAGGTGAACTACGAGGAAGATAGAGTGCACTAAAAGCGTGACTAATGAAAAGTCTGGTATTCACCTTCCAGAATGCTCAATTAACAGTTGTAACTTTCCATCCATTATACTGCAACGTGTACCTAACCAGAATCGTTACAGGCTTTTCCCTCCCGAACACATTCGCTTGCGAAAATGGTTGCCATAGCGGCCAATTCCTCCCAAACATTTTTGTTCCGCGGATTTTCCTCCAGAACATGTTTGCTCCTGTGGTCTTTTCCTCCAACTTTTATTTGCTCACGGTGCTTTTTACTCCTGAGTTGATATTGCATATGTTGCATATGGGGCCATTCCCTTCTGATTTTTTCTTAGCATTTTGAAATTGAGAATATATGAAACTGTTTTTGTTACCTGATGTTGAAAGAGTGTTTGATAAAATGACGAACTCGTTGGCAGTAGAGTTCTTAGGAGTATGAATTGTTTTGAATTAGAACACAACTCAGAACTTTGCAAACATTGGCATTAACTAATAGCATTTGACCACCAGTTTTAAGCAAAATCCAACAATTTAGACCAAATACTTTGGTTATTTATTACAATTGAAATGCTTTCATTTTTATTTTTAGCTTGATATCGCCTTCTGTTATCTCAGGTTTCCCCAAAAACAAAGCTTTTGACGAACTTTTAAAAGAAACGATAGACATTGGTTTCCAGAAACGCACTATTTTACGGTTCTTTCCACGATTACTTTAAAATAGAAAAGACGTTCCTGTGGCTATTCCAAACAAATTGAAACCATCCGAATATATCGCCGTTTAAAACTAGTTGGTTTTCATGACAAGAAAATTGTTTCAGTATAAAAAGCAATTTTGTTTTATTAAAACGAAAGCACATTTTAATCTTTCAAAGTGCTTTGGTAAGCTACGTAGTGAATTCGGGAATGGTTGCAACAGCTTTGGGAGTCATTATCACAGCACTTCATTTTGCGTTCTGCAATAAATAGCATTAGATACGGTAGGTATATGGACTTTCTAATGACATGCCAATACAAACCTAATTGGTTTCTGGATACGAATCGTGGGCATTTACGTAAAAACAAAAAAAGCGTTTTCACCTTTTAAACTATGTTGGTCTAAATAAAAACTTTTCCATAGCCTGTATTTATTTAACTCATGCAAAAATTAGTAGGGCCTGTCAAGTACAGGATTGTCTGGAACAGTACACGAATTCTCATTAAAAAAAATTCTTGGCGATTTTCTGGGGAAAAAGATACTCATGTACTCATGAAAATTTCAGATCAATTAAGTTTCTATGCGTGTGAGGGTTTCGATTTTTTCAGAATTTATCCATATGCTTCGTAGGCCATTGTACTACACAAATTGGTTGAAAACCCCTTGTCTGGTCTGGGAAAACTGGTATTTTGCCTCTTGCTTTTCAAAGTGCAAACGGACTTACAAAGCTTGTTATTAAATTAACTAATTTTGCATTAGTAGATTGTTTTTTTATTAATATAAATGGCATTTATTTGTCACGGCTATATATCGCTCACGATCTCCGCTTTCCGTTGACAAGATCAGTTAATTTGAGCTTCTGTATAACAAAATACGTGTTGTCGAAATTACTGCAATCTCTCACGAAAACAGCTAGATTTCTCACTTTTTGAAAAATCTAAATCTTATGACTTGGCCACACACGGCAACCGTTCGTCTCCAGAAGTTAATCAGCTCTCTAGTTCCATTTCATTGTGCAGCCAAGGTTCTTCTCTATCTAACACTATGTGCGTTAGCTTGTTTAAGGAATGAAATATTAAAATATCGACTCCGTAAATTTTTGCAGCCATCCCGAAATCCCAACGTATGTCATTATAATTTTAAATTGGATATTCTACAGAACAAACAATCAAACTATTCTATATTGATTCTTTTCGATTTGTTCGTGCTCATAAGTAACAAGAAAAACAAGTGGCGATTAATTAAAATATTTATCACAATCAATTTTGGTTTCAAAATAATATACATTTGATATGAAAAAATAAAAATTGCTTTTAATAAAAAGATAATATATTTTTTAGAAAACCCACTCTGTTGTATAGCTAATCAAAATCAATTTCAAACAAATACAGTTGGATTAGTTCTAAGTCTGTGTTTGTTTAAAAAGTTAGTTGCTGTGTGGAAGATTTTTTAACAAAACAAAATTGTGTTGTTTGCTTTAAAGTTTCTAAAATGTTGTTACTCGATTTCTATATTTTCTCACTTTTTCTTGTAACCAACCGATAGGGAGGTCAAAAATTAAATATTGAATCCATTTGCCTAATTATTTTAAGTTTGAACTATATCTGGTCATGTCATTACAGTATAGCATACTGATATTTCCGAATGGTGACACAGAGCAATGTATAATTTACTCACTTAAGAATAATAAATTAAACTTTACATTAAATTCTCCACTAACCCATCATGTTACAATTTAATCTTTTAACAATGGTTGAAGCTGAGCTGTCCAATCGTTAATTTGGCGGGCAGTATATATCACATTTGATGAATCCCTCTATAATACGGTCAGTGTATATAACATTCAGATTTCAACGATGGAACAGTTAGGCGTTGAACATCCAACTGTATTGACCGTTTAAATGCTTGTACAATATCATCCTTTATGTCATGGTAGACTCCTTTCAGAATGACTTACGCCCTTCTCTGTTGTACTGTAAGAAAGTCGTACATTTTACTAACTCAATTTGCGTCGACGTGGCTACGATTTGTTCACTTTACATGAGAAGGATATGTTTAGTATGCAATTATTTTAATTTATTTTAATTTAAATCTGAAAAGGGTAATCTGTCCAAATAGATTATCCTTAGTGACTTAGATCTCCACGGTGTTCCTATTCATATTTAAAAAACTTTGTCAGTCAAGAGGATAATATCGGTTGCAGTCTTCTTCCGTAATTATCGTTCATCTCATTCCGCGTTGCAGGAATGTAAAGGATTTCTTTCACTTTTCTATTGTACTCTCCTGACAATACCCAATACAAGGAAAATCAGTTACGAAGGCAAGTGGATGACATTACAGCTTGAGATAAACATCATAATTAACTTTTACAGTAAACTCGCTGTATACGTCTTCACGATTATAAGTGTATTTTATGTTTCCATGTTTTTATCTCTATGTTACTTCAATATTACAATCTTACTTTCTCTACTGTGGGCATAATATATCAGTAGTATTTGTGCATTGCGATGCACAAACTTTGTTTCTCTTTCCCCCAACTCGTGACGAGCGGAGAACTGTAAAGTAACGGCATGGGAGTAGGTGGTATCTCGAGGAGAGGAACAATCATCGTCATTCCGTGAGAAGCAGAGGATCGAGTATCATCTTCAACAGGAGAGCAGAAACCAGTGTTAGCCTTTAGTTTCCCCCGTATTTCTTGTTTGGTTAGGTTTTTGTAAACATAACTAGAAGCATTGAAGTTTCCTAAATTCCCGAATTGTGTTAATTAAATAAATACGAAGTCAGTTTCTGTATTAGTATATGTGCTTGTTTTCCCCCACCCTCATTTATTACTGGATCCAGCTCTACCGTCTGCATCGTACGATCCCAACTGTCGGTAACATCCCATGCACCACCATCTCAGTTCATCTTAGAAGTACCACATATATTATACCCACACTACCTTAGTATGAGATTATTTTAAGTGTTTAATGTAAGATGATGGAAAAATCGTATTTTTTATAAATTAGCAGATAGTCATCTAACATTAAAAAACATGTATATCGCTGAGAATAAATATATTGCTATAATCTAACCAAACCTAATCTACTTATCAATTCTCATGATTTGTTGTATCTTTAGCAGATCGAACCGACAAAAAACCACAATAAATCGAAATCCTTTGAAATTTTTGCCTAATAGTGTGGTAATAATTTCTAATTAAAGTTAGTAATTTCTAATTAAAATTAAAGTAATGTAATTTTTAAGGCAAAAAAGCAAAGAAACATACATCATAATAATAAAAAAGGAACGAAGTCATAACTAACAAGACCTTCAACCGTTCGTTCAAAACTGCACCAATAGTACATAAAATGTGTAGATTAGCGGAATGTGTAATTAGATGACATTAAAGAATCTGTGACCACAAAACTTATAAATCTCGACAGATGAAACTTTATTGGTATTTAATCGCTTGTCGGAAACAGAAATGCTTCGCTTTGGAATAACTAAGTCAGAAAATATAATTTAATAATACGTACAAATGATTCACTTGATTAGTATCGTACAAATAATAAAAAGGAACAGGTAGTTATAGAGTAACAATAAATATTGTAGAAACATGGTTTACAAGTTGTCACAACTCTAATAAACGTTCTTTAATTAAACATTCAACTAGCATTTAGCAAACAAAAATTCTGCACAACCATTGTATGTAGTCTGTTAAGTGTTTACTTTGTTTGATCACAAAATTCATTTTTTTGTAATTCACAAAAGTTTGTGATTTATCATGTGCACTTGCTCGGACTTGGTTGACGGTAATACTGGTTCGGGCATGTACATATTTTACGATTAAACATGCTACAGTAGAACAAAAATACTAATACTGTCAGAATATGGTAAAATGTAAATATGCTATGATAACAACGGACTTCTGGACTAACGTACTTATACTCTGCGCAAGCTTAAAAGTATATCATACGTTGTATCAAGTTTTCTTTGGTGGTTGTTTCCTGTAAGGAATTGATCTTTTATTTTTGAAGCAATAGCAATTGTAATATTTTTTCTTTGGTCTGTTTGTCATTTTGATTTTTTTCGTGAAAATATTTATTTAAATTTAGAATGTACTTATGTTTGATTTGTTTCGTTTAAATAATGTAATACAGTTATGATAGGTCCTAATTTGTAGTGTCCTTAGCAAGTCGAAACGGATGAAAAACGTTAATAAGTTCTAAATCTAAAAAATCTAATAAAACTGCATCATAATAAATACATTTTGATTTTATTAATACTTAAACATAAATTTAAATTTATTGTAACGACATATTTACTTCCTTTGTAATCGATAAGCTATGGGACACTACGTTCGATACGTCATCAATTGCACCTGAAATAAGTAATATATTGAGGGAATTTGTAAATAGATGATATAAGAGAACATTTGAACCCATATCTTAAAAATCCCAGCAGATGAAACTTAAGTGCTATCAACTCGCATGACGGAAACAGAAATCCAAACTCTTTGGAAATGTTGTCGTCTGAAAAGACCACCGACCTTAAAACAACAATTTCAAGTCACTTTTACTAATTTTGAATTCACGATTTTTTAAAAATAACCGTTAAATAACCAAATTGGAATTAGCGATTGTAGAATAAAGATTTAACTGACATTTACTTGCTGACCATTTTGTCAGTGTTGGATCCAATTCCAACCTATACCTTGTTTACAAGAAATTCCGTGATATTTTGTATTAACTGCCCTATCATTTTTTTATTAAGTCAGATCAAGTTGAGAAAATTATTCTGCTAAGCTATTATGCAGCACATTCTTTAATGCCTACTAATTTTGTTTCATAATAACACGTAGCATTTTTTGATTTTAAATATAAAAATATACGAAAACAATAGAAACACAAATTGAGTATTTTTCCATTCAAGAAGATAAGTTTACTTAGTGGGTGTATTCAGGAACTTAATAGAAATTGAAGTGTTCCTGCCGCACATACCCTTCTTATTCTTGTAGCTTTCATTTATTATTAACTTCTCTGGGTAAAATGTTTAAATACACGAATGGTAGGTCTAACTACCGTAGTACGTATCACGATCTGCCGTATTTTAACATATTATTTTTTCATTACTCTAATCAAGTTGAGATAATGCTCATAAAATAACAAAAAATAAATGAATTTGTGACAAACATTAATCAGTTTAGTCCCGTTTTCAATTACTTTTATACTATCAGTATTTTAAGAGTCGTCGTAAATTCAACCAGTGTTAGGATATTCTGGGAATATTTTAACAGGAGTTCAGATATTGAAACACCCAAATTAATTATTTTGTAAAAGCATTATATAAGTCCCAGGTCTTATTGGTATTTTTAAGCCCAAAGCTGTGACACCGCAGTTAAGATACTCTAAAATATGGATAACTACTTTTGAAATTCCAAAAAATCCCAGTAATGAACAACCTTAAGGTGTAGTGAAAGATCAGTAACATGGTAGTAGCAGTACCACTATGCTAGTTTAGTTAAAAAATTGCCTGTAAATAGCTTTTCATCAGAAATGTTTGCCAAAATTTTCTTTATTTTGTTTTTTCTTACACATACGAATTAAATTCCTACAATCTTACCTCAATGTAAATTGTTACAATCATATGAGTCTTTAGTTGTTTAATGCAAATTATGTAAAACATAATAACGTTTAGCATAGCTGAAAAATACGAGTGGTTCACTAGAAGTGAACACTGAAACTGAAATCAATATCATCAAAAATAACAAGGATAAAGTCGTAACTAACAGAGGTCAAGGATAGGGTCAAAATTTTAGAAGACAAAATGAAGAAAACCATGCAGTCATTCCAACTAAAGAAAAACATAAGTGGTATTCAAACAAATATAGCCATGGCAAGATAGAGATTTTTCATAAAGGACAATGCCATGATAATTGTGGTCGGAGAAGGAAGCGATGGTGACATTACTCTAAATGACTTAATGTCAATATTGCTGCCTCGGGTTGCTCTACAAGTTGCGTTCTTGAGAGTCGGAACTGACGTCAGCATAAAATCGAGACCAATCCTGGTGTGCAACGGATATGCTGTTATAAAGAAGAGGATGTTCATTAACGTGAAAGAACTAAAAGGCTAGGAGAAGTTTCGGAAAATTAGTTTACAACATGATTTAAAGGTTGAATAACGCTTAGCTAACAAAACTGGAGAAAGGCCCAAAAATTCAACGAAAACGGGCCAGTCATCATCGTCTAGGTCGAGCTTATGGACGAGAACCGAATGCCGAAAAATCACAGGAGAAAACAGCTGAGCCAAACAAAATACCTAGGCTAGACCACGATGCTAGTTTGGAAAATAAGGAGTGGAAAGAAATTGAAGCAGACATGGAAATATACGGTCACTTGCCTGGCTTGTACTATATAGATGACAATTCGATGAAACTTATGATATGATCATGACCACGACGGACCCACAATGGACTTTTTATTGAGCTATGTATAGATCCTGCCGAAAATTATTTTAATTCATATTGTGTAAAGTCTGTGTCTGACAATTGTAGTAGTATTTGTAACTGAACTCGTAACTTAAGACGGAATTTACTAACATAAAAATATTTAAAAATCGAAGTAAAGGTATACTTGGTGGAACAAATTTAAAAAAAGAATAGGGAATAGTTTTTTCTTCCAGGTAAGTAATTTGTCTTTAAAAATGCCGTGATTTGGCAAACTCACTGCTTTTTATACTTTAAGTGCTTTGTTAAGGGAGGTTGTTGATGCCAGCTCTTGTTTTTTCGAGTACAGTGTATTTTGAGGTATGTTTTTTGTATAATTAGCTCTAAATCATTCATCCCAAACCACTTTGCTATCCCTTCACAATCATTCGCTATCAGCTTTAAGTCTTCATTGACGTTTCTTAGATTTCGTAATTTTCATTCCAATTCGCGTGTCATCTGCGAAGAGAACAATGTTACTGTTTGACGTATGTTTTTAGCATGTCATTTATAAAAAGAGAGAAAGCTATTTCACTGATACATCCACCTTGTACTATTTCCCTTATAGTGTTTGTAATGTTGGGTTCACTGTTGTTACATTTAACATATTGTTGTCTGTTATCAAAGTAAGCTAGTTTATGGAATAGGAACTGTCTGTTTACCGTGTCAAAAGATGTTTTGACATCTAGCATCACAATCGCATATAGGTTGGTATTTTTAGTTGGTATCTTTACTTTGTTTTATACATATAGTTCTGCATGTCCAGTATTGTGTCCTTGTCAGAATCCAAACTAGTAAGTGAATAATATGTTATTCGTTAAAATGAAACTGCGTACCTTGATATATACACAATTTTTCATTAGCTTTGCGATGACTGGTATTATACTTATGGGTCTCAAGTCATTCAGTGTCAGTGGGTATGGTATTTTTCTGTATCGCAATGATTTTGGCTATATTCGTTTTTGGAGGTACCTAGTTGTGGTTTATAAAGGAATTAATAATTGTAAGTACAATGTATTTAAACTTTTTAAATCTGAACAGGATATTACACGTTATGTTACACAGGTTTGAACTGTCCACACTAGTGCTAGCCTTATTCTTTATTTATTTCCATGGATACTGTAAACCTATATAGCTTATATTATTTGGTGTGAATCTTTCATTGCGCGAGTTAATATGAGTAGCACATATATTATTCCTCATTGGTTTGTTTGAAATTGCTGCAAAGTGATTATTAATTTGTTCCGCTTTAAAAGTGTCATTTGTTTGTTTATTGGGCTTACATGTCTTATTAATTACTCCCCATGCTCCTTAATGACTGAAGTCATGTTGTATGTATTTCTTAGTATCCTGTAATAATAACTGCTTAACTTGGCGTTTTGGTGCTTTGTACATTTCCAGCAAGTCATGATCTCCAGTGTGTTTCATTTCAAGTTTTATTTCGGTCGTTTATACAAAGTTTAGTTTATTCACTTAGCGTTGTGTGTTTGTCATATTCAGTAATGGCTTTGTTACGTAATAGGGCGTGTTTTTCAAAGAGCTAACTCATCATTCGTATAAATTTGTCATACGTTGCCACTAAGTTATTATGTGATTCAAGGCTGAAGGTACCTTGATAAGTGGTAATTAATTTCACTTGTATCTACACTCCCATAGTCTATGTACATAAATCGTATTTTGTGTCCTTTTTGGTTTAGTAATAATTAAGTGCCAATAGATAAATAAATGGTCAGAAATTTGTGAATTCATTACATCCTTGTCAGTAGACGTGTCACTAGCATTCGTTATAATAAAATCTAGTAGCGCATTATTTCTTGTTGTTCATTTATAAGTTGAATAGGTTTATTTTGTAATTGAGCATGCTCGAGTAGTGAGTAACTCCATCCATATTTTAAGTTCATATCTCCTAGTATATAGTATTTCTTTTGCCTGTTGGTAAGTTCAACATATATCGCATTGGTTTCATCAATGTCAGCATCTATTATGTTCATATTGTATATAGGTGATCTATACTTGCATACTATGAGAATGACTTATTTATGTTTTTTCGAATGCTTAGTAATATTAATTTAATGTTTGAGTTTGATTTGACCGTTTCATCGCGTGTCAAGTCAAGAATTCAGGACGTATATACAATATTAACTATAAAAGCAACACAACCTCTGCTAGTTTGAGTGTATGTATTTATGCGGTCATGTCTATATACAGTATATCCTTGAATTGGTGGTAGTATTTTGTCATCAGTTGAAAAGGTTTCTGTGAGGCACATAATGTCTACTTGTTTTTGTACAATAAGATTTTAAAGCCCGTTGTATACAGATTGCGTATTTGGATGTATTATATATAGTTTGCTTTATGTTGTCTTTGATTTTCCTAGTCATGTATTATTGTAATTGATGTGAGGGTTGGTTTGATGTTTAGAGCTAATACCATCCCGTATAATTTTTTGCTTCGGTTTAAAGCCATTCCGCTTACTTCTAACTTCAAATTGCGTATTCATGTCACATTTAGCATTATCAGACTAACTAAAACCATCAGCACTTCGCTTTTTACCAGTTGTGGTTTTCTCATTCTTTACGTCCGCCTGTTTCTTTAGATTATACACTTATATACCCTTAGATTTATAGGTGATCTTCGATTTGCAAGCTTTCTTCAAGTGCAGCATATACTTCATAATAGTAATAATGTATAATACCCTTTGCATTGTGTCAAGGATTTGATGACATTTTATAGTGATCTACGGAACATTGATAGTATTTTTTGATCAGAAAACTTCTGTGACGTCACAATCAATGTTCTGTATATCACTATACAGTCCTGGATAATACAAAGCATCTCCTTCTCTGTGGTGTTGGTGGAAAAGAACGAGACGTTTTGCTATGATATACAGGATATATGCATAGCATCAAATAGGGTTGATGGTAGTGGTGGTGGTAATGTCTATGTATGCATTGCGTTGCGTTGCATTATAAAGGTAGTATTTTATCTTCAATGCAACAAGTGATTTATTGAAACACGCCTTAATTAAATTTAAG
>JAHZNB010006904.1:0-11701 GCA_027744295.1 Callyntrura guangdongensis | reverse complement strand
GTTAACTGTAACTGTGTGCATGTAAATAAGTTTCTGTCCAACTGAAAAAAACCTGGGTCAGAGTTTTAAAAAAGGCAAAGAGACTGTTGTGATTTTTATTTTTTGGATTTTTTATATTGAATGAGGATGATTAAATGATAATAATGAGGGATCATAGACTTATCCTCTTAAAATTTTAGCTTTAAATTTCTGTTCAATATAATGTACTTCTTCTTTTAAGTTCAACAGCTACATTGATTATTTTAATACGTATATATATATATATATACTTTTATATATACTTTATATATTTTATACTTAAACAATACTAATACTTAACTATATAACATAATAAGTATAATATCTTAATGCGTAGCATAAACGATATAATGACGACGAAGTATATAATACAGTATATAATAATGATGGAATATATATTAATTAAGCTTACCTACAGCTAAATTGTTACATTATTTATAATGTGTACATTTTATTACGTAAATATGTATAACAATTTATAGCTATGTCTTAGATAGATATTATATATTTATGCGATTTTGTAGAGTGGTTTATTTGAAGAAGATGCATACAGTATATAAAGAATGGTATATAGTTCATAGATCGTGTAGAGACTATATATTTGTGTAAGGTATACAGAGCTCCAAATCAAGTTGAGTAACGATATATTACCTATGCATATATGAATATATATTATATTGTATATATCCATATACTCATTTTATTAGTTTCTCACAAGACGACGATGCGAAATTAAATTGGTGTTGAGTTATAATATGTATGTAGTAGACAGTAAATTCATCCCCCAAATGAGCCCCGAATGGATTTGATAATAAAATTTTAAATGCGCTTTCAAAATTTCGCCCGCTCCTGTGTGCGAATATAAATTAATACCCACCCAATAAGCCACTCTTCTCATATAACACAACGGAAAACAACCATTTGGTTTCTGAACAACAACTATAATAATAATAGTAGTAGTAATGAAATCAACAACATTAGATGAATTTTTCGCGAAAAATTTAGGGTGTGATAATCATATTATTAATGTCCTTTTTCAAGTGATTATTATTTTCTTTTCTCGTCTTTCGAATTTTTAGCCAGTGAGGAACATAACAGTATTTAGTTAATTATGTATCGATATACGATTTAACAGAGCATATTACATTAATTAATATACTTAACATTTATGCAGTCACAGTATGCATGAATCTTTTTAAAAAACAAAAGTACTCTCTTTTAAGAAAAACAGACACGAAAAAAGACGCGATATCTCGTGTACGTAATTAACGGAAACATTATAATAATGTGTGTGTACATGTATGATACACAACAACTGGATAGTAAAAACGTAGTAGCAGTATGTAGTAATAACGACTCAGTAATAATAATAATAATAATTTGATATATAATAATAATTATTGGTAATATGCAATAGTTGAATAACCATATATGTATGTATATAGGAGAGATGATGTAAGTATACTTGATATTAATAAAATGGATTTACTTTCGAAATAATGATAATAATGATAGAGCTTATTTTGTCTACGACACCGATGAAACGGATGGAGGTCCGGTGCCATTCTGTCCACGAATTTTGAGAATATCCCCTCGTCTCCTACTTCGATATTCGGTAAAAACTTTCTTTTCCACGCCCTTCTGTCCACTTTCGTCTTCCTGACTCAGAGCAAGTTCCCCACAGGTGGCAATGTTAAACTCCCAAGGTCTTTGCGGTCGGGTCAAGATCCAGGCTGCAGCTTCTATTAAAAAATGGAAATGTAAAAGGATTTGGTTAGACTGTTCAATTGTTCTGGATGTTCGTTCTGGTTTGCAGTATACATATGAAAATTGTTTACGACAAATATCCAATCCAACTTACTTTTAAGGAAAACGACTTTATTGGGGTTGAACTTTTTCGTGGAACCTCTTCCACTGAAAGTGCATTGGATAACCTCGTCGTCTGTAAATATTTCATCAAAGAGCACTTTGGCAACCTCACAAACTGCATGGGTCCGACTCAACTTGTCAAGAGCCTTTGTCCACGTATTTTGGGTAATGTTGGAGCCATCATAAGGACCGTCCAGGTCAAGAACCACTTGATCGTCTATCATGTGAGGAGTATTTGGTTGTGGGGTAGATGGCATACCCATTCCAATGGATAAAGGGGATTGCACAGGCACTTGTTGAGGCGTTATCGGCCCATTTTGCATTGCACTGGTCCCGGGGTTCATGGGTGGCAAGGTTGGATTGCTGTTGTTAACACCTGTTTGGCTGCCACCCCCACCGCCATTAAGATCGAAAGGGTATGTAGTGGGTGGAAGGACCGAACCTCCACCTCCATTGCTTAACCCTTGGTCGTTGCTCATCTGGTTGACGGGATTACTTTGGAAGTAGGGATTTTGTTGGGGCGCTGGTTGTTGCGGAGCCTGCTGCGGAGGCATGACTCTAGCGTTAGACATCATCCCGTTTTGTGCAGCTGAGTTCATCATACTATGATTGTTTAACGATTGAGAATGTGGGGGAGGTTGGGATTGCTGTGCGTTATTTTGCCAATGAACCGGACCGTTGTTTTGGGGACCATGAGGGTGGTGAGGTTGTACGTTTGGGTAATTGGGAGGCGGTGCATTCACGTTACCATGTTGAGGTTGCTGTTGTTGGATTTGAACGTAACCACCATTGTTACCGGACGGAGGTGGAGCGTATACAGAGGCACTTGTTTGTTGTGGGTGGTGAAGACCGAACTGGGCTCCCGGGCGGTTAGGTGGCATCCCATTCATCATGTTATGCTGGTGAGGATGATGCTGAGGAGGGTTGTGCTGGGGCATTACTTGGGGACCACCTCCATACTGATTGTTATGGGGTTGCGATTGCAGGTGCCCACCTGGCATTTGACGAGCTCTCATCATCAACCCATTTCCACCCCCACCGTTGTTATTGCCTCCCATTGTCATGTACGGATGCTGACCGTGATGGTTTTGATTCATGAACTTATTACGCATGGGTCCTCCCCCGCCACCTCCACCCATACCACCGCCGCCCATACCACCTCCGCCCATGGTCATTCCATTATTAATTAAATGACCATGACCATTTGTCATCATCATGCCTTGCTGTCCGTTAGTGGCAGGCATTCCGTTACCATTATACATCATTCCTTGATTACTATTAACCATAGCCATATGATTCATTGGGTTTATTAGCTGCGGTTGGGGCTGTTGAACAGGAGGTTGATGCTGCACATGTGGGAGCTGCATAGGTATACTTTGTTGTGGTTGTGACTGACTCTGATTCATCTGATTCATGTTGCTTTCCTGATTCCTTCTATTGTTGATAAAGTCGGCAAAAAATTGTTCGAATTCGGAAATTCTGGGAGAAGAATCAAAATTACAAATTCTACATCAAAATCAAATACCTCTATAATTGCAATGTTATTATATGACAAGCAATGATTATATATTCCCCAACCTCCATATAAATAAAAGTAAAAACTAGTAGTAGTCATTATTAAATAAGATAATAAGATAATAACTTACAAGTTTGGATTGTTGTCCACAACTTGATTAATATCCAATTCTGAAATGTGATGAAGACTGGAAGCTAAAGCTACGTTTGCGTTGCCAGAATTTCCATTCTGGACTGGAACTGAATTCGGCGGATGCTGTTGTTGAGGAGGTGGTTGTTGCTGTGCAGTTGTTTGTTGAACGCTGTGGTTCATCACCGGAACAGGCAGCAGGGAATCTGTAGGTACCTCCTGCAACAACGCTGCCAACGAAGGTGCGTTGTGCATGTTGCTTTTACCACTGTTATTATTGTTGTTGTTCGTGCAATCACTGGGGAACGTAGGGGATCCGTTGTTTCCAAAGCCGTTGCTTCCACCGTGGTCGTTCATTGCCGAATGCATAGGTGTGGCAGGGGTCAAAGGGGTCATTGGTCCAGGGGTGCACACACTTCTATCAGTCCAAGGTGAGCCGGGAGGAACTGCGGTGGTGTTGTTACCATTTCCATTACTTGGAGGAATACCACCTGGTTTTTGGTAGAAGCCACCCCCTCCAGGCGTTGCTGGAGTGTTGGGGTAAGAGGAAATGTACGGCGAATTTGGTACAACGGCGTTACGGCTATATCCAGAACCTGGTGTTGCAGGTTCACTTCCACTCCAGGGGCTGTTTGGCGTAAACTTGGCGTGATCGTGGCTAGAAGCTGCTCCAGGCGTTCCAGGATTCAGGTTACCGTCAGGAGATAGTCTATATAAAGTAATATTAAGCACACATTATAGACACATGCTACAAAGTTAATATGTCTTGTCATACGTCAGACAACAGGTAAGTTTAGAAATTAGATAATTGAATCAATTGATACTATTATTTATTTATTTAATTTTAGTTTTGTTTTATATGCTGAATTAGAGAGGGAGCTGCAAACATTTTTTTTATTGTTTATGGCGTGAGTCATCTCATGTTCCACTATACGCTAGTTAATTTTGTACGTAAGGTACCTACTAAACATGAATCATTAGTTTAGTCATTATGGACAATCGACTAATTATTATAATTGTTAGATAAAACATATATCTAAAATACGCCAAAAAACTATATCACCCTACCTAAACAGCATTGATGAGTGCAAAGCAAAGATTAAGGGCGAAAATGTAATTGCCATAAAAGAGCGATGGCTAATACTAAGTACATCACCACCACCGCGCCGTATTTGCGTGTACACAACACCATATCAAAAACCAAATGCGAAATGTAAGATTTTTACTTATCATCATCATTCTGGAGTTGTCCACAAACAAATCAGAGAACAACTACGATCTGTGCCTACCTACATGTGAAATTCAGAATCATTCTATCTGCATTCAAATGAATCTTTCTCAGATAAAGAAAATCTAGTAAACTCTCTCGTATCATGTACATCAGGTCTCTTTATTTTTAACGACCAACGACTGGGATATAACATTGACACATTCAATGACAGACGATCATGTACAACCCAAACAAAAACAAACTTTTATCGTATGTTCCAACAACGGGGTGAGTATAATCATAAATATATTGTTGTTCATTATTATGAATTTTATGCTAAATTAATTGTTTTATCCACAGCCATCAGACACGTGAGACAGGTTTAAGGAAAAACGAGTAGCTGCATAAGCGATGTTTAATTAAGCGATGTATGTAGGTATTCTCGTGTTAAATTGGTCATATTGTTAATATTGAATATAAAGTTTTCAAATGTCGTCTAAACGTTGGATAGGTGGTTTAAGGTTCCAATAATAGTTGGATGAAAAATTTCAACAAGCTAACAGCATAACATCGAATAAATAATAAAATGACCGATTATTACCTAAAATGGCTTCCTCTTGGAGTGCCTGGTCGTGGGGTACCCATTGACGTCTGTTGGGAGCCTCCTCCACCATCTACACGGAAAGACGTTAAAAAATGATCTCACAATTAATGCCAGCCAACTATCAACAAAATTATTCGTGAATGACATACAATGTATATACACGTATATGACAAACACATTGTAGCCGTTACTTTTTAATGTTGCTAAAATCAACGCCAATATCATTTAAAATGTAAAATTAATACTAAAAGCCAAAATGTTTTATTATCAAATATTAAATTTTCTGTCCGAAATTTACCTTGCAAATATTGCGACAATGGAGACAAAAGCCCTGGCTCGTAGTTTGAATTCATGTTTTAAAGCACTTTTCTCTTCTCTCTCCTTTTGCTCGTCGCACACGTCAAGTCTTCAACGAACAATTTTTGTTTTAAAAGTTTTTATTGTCACTGATTCCACAATTCAATTGGCTCCTTCATCTTTGCCAATTTTTCAGTTTCCCGCTTGTCATTTGCATACAAACCCCTATAGAAAATTTATTTTTTCTCCAGTTTTCCAATTCTCCGGAAAGTTAAAAATTGTCTTTTCCTAGCTAGTTTCAAAACTATTTCACAATTCAATTTGTCTCCCTTTCACTTGACTACCTTTCTTGAACCGAGTTAATGGCGTTACGCTTTTTGAAGTTTTTGGCTTTTGGGTACTATTTTCGCTACACACTTTTGTGTCCGTCCGTTCCGTACGTTTTATTCGCTACCTACTTAAACACTCTGCACCTGCACTAGTATAAAGTGGAAAGAAATCTCGGTATTTCATCAATCAATGTGTTATTTTTTCTCAGTCAATAGTTCATCATCATCATCATCATTCTCCTTTTTAGCCTCTTTAACTCCTTTACTTACTAATTTTTCCTCTGGCTACGCAACAACAACTCCACTACTCCACATTTTTTTTTTCGTTAAAACTCTCTGCTACTGCTACAAAAGTTAACTTTTTTGTATTCTTAATACTTGGTTTGAACCGCGGCGGAGGATCCCCTCTCGTGCAAATGCAGAGTAGGGCTTACACTAGCTGCACGGCACAGCGTCGCTTTTTAGAGGAGACGAGGGGCATTCTACTACGTTGAGAAGAGGATTTTTGTGAAGAAGCTCACAGCTCTCAGAGGATACACAGGAGGAAAGGTCACGTATGTAATGCCTATTTATTAGTGTAGTCAAGTGGCGAGAATGATAATGATCATCATCGTCGTCATCATCATCCTTCTTTTAACAGCAAAAGTACACGATGTATAAAAGTTAAGTTAGCAGCAGAGGGGTATTGATATATTATAACTACACAAACAAACTGATAATTTGTTCTTATAGAGCGTTTTTTGGTTATCTCTTCTTCCCCATTTAAACTCCTCAGCAGCTCTGCACCACCACCGCCATATCATCCACCGCGCACAGCCTATATTTTGGCTTTTGCACACACACTTACCACCGCCACACTACTACACCAGTAGATCAAGTACTATAGTATTTTATATGTGTATACACACACACTCATACGATGATGTTGTTGATTATTATTAATAAGAAGAAAAAAGTTTAAAAAACTGCTGTGGTGCACAGAGAAAAATCTCTCAGCTCCTCTCTTGCTCTGCTCTGGCTGCTCAAAGAAGTGTGTCTGACTCTACGCTTTACGCTGCTGGGCTGACTGACTATATTTTTATTGTTTAAAAAAGTACGACCTACTACGAAGTAAGTACGTGCACCAACAGCAACCACTACTTTGCTATTGCCATTGCCACTTCTGCCAGGCTATGTTGCTAGTAAAGTAAAGTTATGTGTGTGTAGTAGTACTACTACTAACTAGCAGTCATCGTCGTCGTCTTGGTCTTTTTTTCGTTGGGAATAAATGGTAATGGTTCTTATAATAAATTGTAATTGTACTAGTGTGTGAGTACAGTGTACCGTGTAGTGTTGTGTGTTCGTCAGTATGTGTCTGTATATACATCCATATTCCATACATGCATAATATTACGTCTGTATATTCTCTCAATATAGGATAACGTAGATTTTTTACACTTCTCTCCCTCTCTCTCTCCTCTCCACTCTGACTCTGTTGTGCACTCAAGCTTTGCCTCTCTGTATACAATAGAATGAATAGAAAGAATACTTACGACGAAACTAACTACAAAGCGAGAGAAATAAAAGAACTCGCTCACACAGTCTCCTTTTCGTATTTTTTCTTCGCTCTTTCTTTTTGCTCGCTGTACACACTTGGACTTACTGTGTACATATTCCCAGCGTGTATACATACATACATGAGTTTTTGTTCAAGTTTACGCTTCCCTATATACCACATTTAAGCCTTCATTATAAGTGTAATGCAACCCTTGTGTGCATGTGTGCAATAGTGTGTGCATGCAAGTACGTTGTACGTAGTATGATAAAACTTTTTTCCCATAGCACACACACACTCACACACCATTATCACACCAAACCAACCAACGAAAGGCAACAAAACTCGCTCGTAAAGAATTACAAAGCACAACAACACTGTGAGAGAACAGCACACAAGTTTCTCTCTTGTTGTTCCCCTTTGCCACTGGCTGACTTTTGTATGTCTGTCTAATATGAGAATGCTTATAGGGAAATATTATACACACGCAACACAAGAGCCTTCTATATCGTCGTCATCATCATCATCATCATCCCAAACACATCCATATTATCATACCTACGTAGGAAAATATCCCTACTGGCTGCACACAAACAGGAGAGGAAAAAAAGCCCACCAAACTGTCTTGGAGTGAAATATATACATAAATGCAAAGAAATATATATTATGAACATGTGTACATTTTATATAGTCATTGAACATAATGCTATTATAAAAATACATATCTCTACGTAGGTAGATATATCGGGGCAATAAGCAGAAATATACCTAATGTTATTATTATTATTATTATTATTATTGTTCTTGTTGTAATAAGGGTAATAAGCGTCTTGTGTGTTGTTGGTTAGTTGGTGCAAGAAAAACTGTAAGGCTTTTTTTACCGAGCGAGAGGAGACTCCTTCGTTTTTCTTTCATGCTAAACTACATCCTATATACAATTCGTTGGGTCGCTGTGGTGGATGCTAGTACCGACGAACCGACTCTTGGTGATGATGATGGTGGTTGGTGGTGTTGGTTGGCCTTGGTCTTGTGCTTGTGGCTTCCAAGCGTATGCTATCTTGCTGCTTCTTATATGCTCTTTTTGGTGGTTGGTTTTGCTCATATAAAGCGCAACTTACTACAAGAACAAAAATACAAAATACGGCGGCTGCTGCTACTTCTGCTGCTGGCGAGAATACGGTTTGGCGATGATGACGATGATGCCATTAGGTATATACTCATCATCATCACCATCATCATCACCAGTTTCTCTTCTCTCGCTCGCGTTCCGTGTTGTTGGAGAGAGAGAGAGAGAGAAGGATATGATGATGACGATGATCAAAAGAGAGGCTAAAAAAGCAGAACTTCTGTGTGCGAGCGAGAGAGAGGAGAGAAGCAAATAGGAATACTACCAACGACAAGCATACACATTGATATGCAGGCATACACACGGAATACTGCTGCTATTACTACGTACGTACGTGATGTGATGATAATGACGGACGGACAGAGGGAACAAGAGAGGGACACAAAAAGGGGAGAAAATAACCAGTAACAATTATTATTACACCACACACACCACCAAAATCATCGTCATCATCATCAACCACCTCCATAGTTATTCCCCCGTAGCAGCACATAGCACCACACACATATATACAAAAAAGCATGACATACCTTAGAGGGATCTTTTTTTTACGTATTTCGGCAAAAAAAATTATTGTATGCAGGCAGGCATAAATATATACATGTGTGTGTGTATATGTGCGATACTTGTATATAGATGTATATCTTGCATGTATGTATTTCTGTATAAAAGTACCACCTATAAAGATCCTCTGACTGTCTTTGTATACAGGTATGATCTATATAAACTTGCAGAGGGACATAACAAGCACTACTCTCTAGAGAGAGGCTTTAGGTGGTATATATGATTAGACTCACGTTCATTAGATATTTATAATAATTATAAGGGTGTATGTATGTATGTTTGCATGCATGTATGCGTGATATGATATTATTATCCTTGTGCATACCTATACACACAGGAGGAGAAGGAGGAGGAGGATGATGATGATGACGATGACGAGGGATAGATTCTGTAGGGGATGTGTGTGTGCTACGTGAGAAGTACACACACATACACAATACACACACACACGATGGTATACGATTTTTACTACGATAACGATGGCCAAAAGGGTTATATGGGTTTGGTGAGATGGTGGTGGTGGTGGTGCTGGTGGGTGATGTGATACTCGGCTCGTTTTGATGCAACTTTGTACAACGGCTACCTTGGCTTTTTCCTTTTTATTTCCCTACTCCCTTGCTCTGCTCTCCTGCTAATATTCCTCTTCTCTAAAAGTTTACACACATATTGCCTACTCAGGGTTTTTTGTAGTGAACTTTAGGCAGGTTTGCACAAGAGGGAGAAAATGTATAGAAAAGTTGCCCAACGCAACGAACTGCTTTTTTTAGAGTGTGTTTGTGTGTGTGCAGACGGGCAGTGCAGCAGATTTGGCTAGTTTGACCAAACGGTTAGTTTTTGTAGAAATCTTTGACAAAGAATTGTTATCAAGATTTGTAGTCATGTAGTATAATATAGAATCTTTCCGGATAACACTACCACCGAATTTTGTTATCTATCTTATCTATTTGACGCGCGTCAGATCTGTCACGGCCTTGATAATATTTTTCAACACATGTCATGATGGTCAATTGTTGTTGCATCTTTTAGTGACATTTTAGCGAAAATTGGTATAAAATTTCTCTTTGCTATACGATTTTTTTTATTTTGGATGGGGCATACTGACAGACAGACAATAATAGTTAAATGACAAGTATTATCAAAAGCTTGCGAGACATCCCATCAGATATATAATACTTCCATCGCCTCTATATGTATAGAGGTAAGTTTATCTTACGTTGGTATGTATGTTTGTATGTATGTATGTATATACACATGTGTGCAATAATTTGCTGTCTTGTGTAGCCTTCTGTTTTTGTGTAATATGGTGTTTTAGCAGTGGTAGCAGTAGTTGTAGTAAAAAATCCCACTACTACCAACTACCAGTTTGAGTTTTTAGTATAACTTACACATTTTAGTATGTGTATTATTTTTTTCTACTTGGGTTGTCAATTGTTGGCTCTGCGTACTTATTGAAAGAAAAACCACGCAATATAATAATGCATGCATCTCGCATGAATTGATTGCATACTAAGTAAATACTACACTATGCACTACTACTACACTATCATCAACGACAACAACGGCTGCAATTGGGGAAAAAACTGTAATACAAACTAACTCTAAGTTTTAATTTGTAAAGAATGACGGCCTTTGGAGTTCCACCTTCCACAATCCATCATAAACCCAGCTATAGCCACACGGCTATCATCAGCATCACCAGACGACTACTTACAAAGTTTAATATAAAAAAGCAGGTAAAATAGAAAAAAATGTAGGTACGTCATATTAGCTAACAACGACGAATGTAAAAGAGCAGAGAACCTAAAAAAGACAGATACGGAGAGATCCTCCTGCACAGTTACCTACTACTCCCCTGCCCATCAAGTAGCCGAAAGAAGTTAATGCTACCTTAGCTGTTTGTCTGTGCGTCTCCCAAGAATGTAAATAAAATTGATTGTTTTGGGTGTTCAATTTCTTTTATAACCTTGTAAATCAATCGGGTTATTTGTAATTATCAAAAAAAGGTTAAGAAGGCACAAACGAAAAATACCCTGACAAAACAATCAATTTATGTATGTATTACGATTTAACCTTGATGTGAAAAATACAAAATGAGAGTCATCTTATTCCCATGATAGGGATGCCAAGAATACAAATGTAGATTCAAGTTTTATGCATATTGCTGTTACTGACAGTTGGGAGCCAGGTTTTTTTTATGTTATCCTAATAAATTCTCAAATTACTAAACCCCAAAGTGAAATTTACTATAAGTTGAATAGTTTAGCAATCACTCTCGTAAGGGACCACGTCCGAACACTTTGTACAGAAATTTTTTATGCATTCTGATATTCATACTGACCCTCTGACCATATAGAAAAAATCTATCCTATAAATATGATTAAACACTAACACAAACATTTTTTTGCTTTAAAAAATACGATAATACGTGCTAATTCAAAAAAAAATTTTGCATGAGGTTTTGCCAACCTTTGACCTTTTTGGTATTTGAAAAAATAAATCAAAATT
>JAHZNB010006903.1:0-20942 GCA_027744295.1 Callyntrura guangdongensis | reverse complement strand
CAAGAAACCTTTAATTAGAAAGCCCATAAAATTCTCTATCGAATGGTATGTAATTTGATTTCTGCATCAAATTTCACGACTAGATACGCTCTATCGAAGTTGAGTTAAAATTTTGAAAAACTCCAAAAATCGTGACCTTTTGAAAACGTAAAATTTTATGTCTTTGATATAGATTGCTACCATTCTTCACCACAAGCATTTCATGACAAGTGTAGCATATCATCCGAAAGCTAACAAAAAGCTCTACTGATCTGAATGCTTTTGACGCATAGTGATTTACATCCCCAAGAGATATGGCTAAACGAAGAGA
This sequence comes from Callyntrura guangdongensis, assembly GCA_027744295.1. Classification (NCBI taxonomy): domain Eukaryota; kingdom Metazoa; phylum Arthropoda; class Collembola; order Entomobryomorpha; family Paronellidae; genus Callyntrura; species Callyntrura guangdongensis. The sequence continues at coordinate 20,632 of JAHZNB010006903.1, read as the reverse complement.
CGTCAAAAAATTTGATAACCCCCACGTATTCGTTTTTTCAGCGACCGCAAGTTTACAAATGGCATTCCTTTACAACCACCGTATTAGTTATCAAAATGTATAGTACAGTATGCATCGATCAGTATCGATGCACAGTATACTGGTACGTAACTGTATTCTGGCTCGTCACATACTTGTGTAATAAAAGTTGCTGACAGATAAACCACTGTGCCTGAAATGAGCCGTTCTGATTCCTTCAACCATTACAGATGAAAGTATTTTTGATGCAGGTAATGTCTGCATTGAAACCATTAAATTTACTTTTCGAATGGTATTGCCGGGCTGTAAGTAATAAACTATCATATTATTGCTAATTTAATAAAGCTTCGTTTTAAGCGTAAACTGACACTGAGTTTAATATTTATTTTATAAAGATGATAACAAATTACAGACTGTACTGGAACTATTTTTTCACGTCGCTACAGATCACAAACTCTGTTAATGACAAAAACATGGCACGAAGTATAAAGAAATTGATTCCACAATATATTTTTAAAAGGCCGGACCATTTTCTTTAACCAGGCGGAACAAACTAACGCTGCGGCGCTGATCTTCAGTACTAGTACGCTTCAGTATTGATGTGTCTAGACGAAACTTGTTGAATACTTCCGAGCATGTCAGAGATCTCATGCTTCGCCATACTGTTGGCGACCCTCGATTATTATTATTGCTATGCGTTGAGAAATCCTGTGTACCGCAGCTGTATTTACACCCTCTTAGTACTCTATGCTTGTTGACGTTACCCGAGTACGCAGATCTGGCTAACGATCCTGCAACACGCTTTAAGCTCTTTGAAGAACTCTAAATGTTTTAATGAAAAATCATTGGCTATCTAGAGATTCAAGACCACATGTTGGATAGTAGCCTGACAAAGATCTTTGGCGATTCCAGGCAGAAAATAATGTAATTTCGATGCCAGCACTGACGCTGTTGAAAGCCGGAATAAAATGTAAAGCAATTACATGATTCATGTCATACGAATGATGTAATTGAGAGAATAAAATTAAAAGACAATTTTATAATATTCAATGGCGAACTATTTCTTTCAGATGAAAAAACTAAAATGGATATTGAACAGTAAGGTGATACAAAGAGACACAAAGCGAAACACCAACAAAAGTTATTGCCGTAATTGGGTACTGGGGAGAAGTATCTCTCTCAAATAAATTTACCATCAATATGGGTAGTCAGACAGTACTGTAGAAGTATCATGAGTTATCTCGTAAGTAGGAGTTAATAGGTACTCGTCGATTCTGTCAGTACCAGTAGTAGTTCTGCACAAAACATACTTCAATACCAGAAGTACCAGTACTGAAACTTTGGTATTTTTGCTACTCTAGTAGATACTAATATCCAACTGCGGTAAACTACATAACATATCTTTAAATGTTTTGATTAATTTTTAGTGACCCTGTTTACAGTTTAAATGTGGTTTTTTATAAAATTGGAAAACCTGAAACTAAATCTTAGATCTAATTAAACATATGAAAAATATTGATGTTTAACAAGGTACAAAATATTTGCAATGCAATTATTAACCAGTTCAATTTACTAATGTTCACCGAATCCAAATTCCCTAAATTGGCTACAAAATCATATAACATACCCACAACAACTTCATCATCAGATACTTTTTGTAGCGTCAATACTATATTATAGTAGATTCATTTTGGAAAATACTATAAGTTAATTATGACACACTAATAGCTTAAAAACGTGAATTGCTTGAAAAAATACCTTCAGTGCGGATTGATTCAGTTTAAAATATCTTGCATTAAATTAGTATTAGGTATTAGAACATATACGGATGACATTATACTAACTAAATTTAAATCAAAATTTGAGAGTATGTATTTCCTTTGCAAGACATTAAAATGGACGATGTTCATGTGTGAATGTTCATACAGTGCACGCGTTCATTTCCATACGTGTTTTCCGTGTTATCTCTCAGAGTCGTTTTGCATCTTGAAACTGTTCTCTTCTGACTCGGTTTTCATACTCCATTTTTGACCTATGTCCCACTAACTTCATTCAATTAACCCACTAGTGACGCCAACTTGAGATCAGAATGGTTGAAATCACAATTACTGGTATTGTCATGTATTTTGGGGCTGGAGACTAAAATTTTGTAGTTGAGTGTCGAAACCTATTACTCTTAAAGCCAATATTGAAAAACTTAGTATGTAATACTTTCCGATATCACCAAGGCTTAACTCCATTAACGTAACAGATTACCAGAATATGAAGCAAACCTACGTCGGACAACCTCAGATGTTTAGTTGCACTTACATACATAGTATTTTTTCAATGAGGATTAAAGAGATTGACCTCCTGACATATATTGTACTTCAATTTTAACTAGCACGACTGACTTAACACATGTTCTCAATTGTATACAACACCCTCATGTAAACACATAAAAGCATTCGCAAAAAAGCAGATAGGAATGTGGTTACCATGCTGCAGCAACTTGTCAGCAAACCAGATAAGAGTCGATGATAATGATGACATTTTCACTTTGATCGTATTCAATTAAACAGACTGGTGCAATACAAAAATGACTACACAACACATTACAATGTAAATATTTTACTGTTGTGTTAATTGGTTGCGATGAACGACGAAAATTTTGAACCATCGCTTTACTATAATGGTTACTATATATGCGTTTTAAGCAAAATATAATACACTTAAGTTCATTTGATCGTACATATACGTAAGTAGCAACAACCATTTTTACAGTAGATGCCCTAGTGGTCTGAACAAGGTATTCGTAGCTATCTGATGCCATTGCCTTAATCTGTTTTGAGAGAACCCATTGAAAAGATTCACATAAACTGACAAAATAAATATCCCATACAGTCAAGCAATTTAGCTTATATTGATAATATATATTATATATATAAATATATATAAATATAAATCATCTCTATTCGCGAACGATGTAAGTAATATTACCATGTAATCGGTTAAGCGAATGGCTGCCCAAGCTATGCAGCCAATGAACATCTATCATTGGCTTATGAAATGGGAAAGCGGCAAACAATCATATCAGTTCACCATCTGTAAACAAGCGTGAAGCCAAGCAAACCCAAAGAGGATACATAAGGATTTCGAAACAGGTTGCAACAAGTTTGAACTTTTTTATCTCGTCATCTCGATTTTGAGATGATCTAAATTATGTATTGTTAGATCTTTTGGCTTTAAATATGATCTACTCGCAGTGGCAATGATACTCTGTTCAAAGCTATTCCTTGCAGCGTTTTTTAATTTCTATTTGTAAAAAAAATTCACAGAAAAAGGAAGCTTTAAAATACATTTCATTTTGCACCTGGGCATCTTTTGAGAAACCTCGAAAAATTGGTCACTACTGTTTCCCATCAGTCTGCAATCGCTTAATGCTGTCTGCGATGCAGCAGCGATGACACATAATTAAATACGTCAATTTATGGAAGGCACATTGCACAAAAACTTGACCACTACATTGTAATGAAAGCAGCTGTAGTTGCTGATACTAACTAACTCTTCTAGCGCAAAATTGTAAAAAAATGTAAAAAACGTGCGTCTTCGGTTTAAAAATCGTTCTAAATAGTTTGGAACAATAAGTGTGATGCGTTAGGTATCTTAGTTCGGTCATTATACCTGCTTATATGAAATTCCTATACGAACTTGACAAATTTATTGAACCTTTTTTCGATTGATAGGCACATTTTCTTCCTGTGACAAGAGAGGAACTGCGCTGATAATTAGGTAGACTCGAAGAGACGGTCGTCGCAATGGAAATTCACACTGTTATGGAAAAAAGTGCGTCGTGGACAGAACTACAGCAATCCTGTCGAGTAGAACAGGACTATATTAAATATGCCGTCTTTGTTGCATATTTATACCGAGCGTAAGCAACGATAATATGGTGAATCATTTCCATCATCATGTTTGTCAAACAGCTACAACTTTTTTACAAATATGTGGTCACGTAAGTCCAGAGTGTAGATCATTGCCCGTAAAGCTGATGTAAGTGTTTGTTTAAATATTGATACACAACAAAATTTCCTAATATTGAAGATTCACCTACATGACCACGTACATGTGGCTTAACCAGTTTTTACACACTAAAATAACCAATACAAAATAACTAACAAGCAACAATATTTCATAACACGACATCCCTAATATCCAGCTTTTTGCGATTGATATTTTTTTTGTGGAGTAACGTTGGATTTTTATTGTAAAAATCACTTAAATATTGGAATGGAATAAACAATCATGTCCAATTTACATTTGTCAACTTTTAATGGCTAAGAAGTGTGTAGATACTTCATGTCAGTTATTCCAACGCGTACGGTAGCTGCGGCGTTGTTTGATCATTCTCATTCCAACTACCATGGAGGAGCTTCGAATAAAGATTCAAACGTTCAATCAGAAACTTTTTTGGGGAACAATATGTCCATTGGAAGCAAATTGGTTCAGGCAAGACAGGACTGTAACGATGCAGACATTTGTTAGTCTACATTACAATAATTTAATGGAATTACACATGAGTAAAATAATGTAGGTTAGTCAACAATCTGTATTTCTCTTGTTACCCGAGCTGCACTGTTCTCAATAAGTATTAAAATGCCAAATATTCATATTAATACTTAATATAAAGAAATGGTCGTTGTTGTCAATTGCAGGCAAAGATTATGCTTCAGAAGTATTTTTTTAGATATGCGAGTAAATGTAATATGTGGTATTCCATGACTACAATCATTGTCGCTAGTACATATTCTTAATTGTTATTTAGTCATGTGGATTTTTGTACACTGTTATGTGTTCTACGATAAAGTGTTTTATACCAATCCAAAACGAATGCAATGTATGCATACGTAACGATACAAATACATAATAAGAACTCAAAAAGGTAAAAAATTGTTTCATAAAATTGATAATCGGCGGTGAACCCGCAATATATTCCACGTAAAAAACACTATATTATCAAAAGCGACGAAGTGATTTTTTTGAACAAAATAAAACCGAAGAAGTGCATATTTGTGACTAAATGAGATTCGTAATGCATAAAAACTAGTAGTCATTTACGACAAATTGATGTAACCACTGTGTCAGTTAGTTGGATGAAAATCTGAAATGGTACGGTAAATCAAATTACAGAAAAGTGTACTTCATGCATGTAATTGTTTGGCATTTAATCAATTTAAAATACATATACTTGCAATTATCTAAAATGCACTTGTTCGGTTGTGATCCTGTCGCAAAAACCACTACTTACTAGGAAAGGGCGTGAGGTGTAATTAAAAATACTGCAACTGAAATATAAGCCTTGGATCATTTTTAAATGCTGATTACGATGCCTAATTGGTTGTTTGTCAAAATGAATTTTGGTTAATTAACGAGGGATTTTTTAATTTTACATATAAGCGTAACATACACTGTTTAAACTAGTACTGGTTTCTTATATTGCGAATTGTAATAAATAATTTTTATCCTAATAATAAAAGCGTAAATTTATTGTTGTATTTTATCACGTCAGCTACTTTTAACCGCCAGTCGTGTGTGCGTATCATACAGTCAATCAGAATGGAACGTGTTTCTTTCTTTATGATTCATTGGATTCAAATTTGCAATGATGACATAATTATGACTTTAAAATATTTAGTGATTAATAGGCTGTTGACAATCCAATAATGGCAGTTTTCAACTTTATAACTAATAGTTTCCCAAAAATGGTTTATGTACAAACAAAAAAATGATATGCACATTGACTGACTGACCGATAGACAGGCAGTCAACTCAAGTTATAAAGTACCTAGTGTTATAACATACAGATGTGAGTAAAGCTTTTACGGTAAGGATTACATATATTAATTTTAAGCCATAAATTTAGATACAAGTACTAGTTTAAACAGTATGTATCAGCAGTAAAAAGTGATCCAAAGCTGATATTTCATTTGCTGTACGTTTGACTACACCTCACGCCCTTTCCTAGTTAGCTTTTGATACTTTCATGTTTTTCACTTAAAATATATTGCAGTTACACCGTCGTGGTACGTTACATTTAAATAACATAAGCCATGCACGGTAGCTTTGTTTTTCAGATAATCTGAGTATGTACATGGTCTCAAGGTATCTCTTGATAATTCAAACTTGAAAAATAAATTCTAGTCAGCATTCCGTCATGCTGGTAATCTTGTTTATCTTCATTAAACATTAAAAAATTTATGTATTCTTCATAATTTTTGGTTTTACAATCCGAACTGTATCTTATCAGAAGTATTTTCGCAAATTTATTTGTGAAGCAGTTAGCACAAAATCTAAGTCATTTCATTTCTTTTGTGTGGTCAGCCAAAGGAAAAAGAGCTTATTTCAATAATAATGGAATGTGTGTCGGATCTGCGGCAATATGCTTCAAATACCATCGTGAAAATTTTTAGTCTAACGACTTGACTTTCTTTGATTAGTAATGCATTTGCAGATAAATATACCGATGTGACAAAGCCTGTATTTTTTTAAATCAAGGTTTCTTAAGGGATTGTTTTTTTTCCTAGAAATTGTTTCTATTAAAAGTCAAAGGCTACAGTAGGTTATAGTAAATATTGGTTAAAACCCACTGTGGTGTGGTGGTAAATGACCCTATAATATTAAATTTCTCAACCTCCTTGCCTTCGTTTTTAAAGAAACAATATCTGGAGTTGATTACATGGTGGTAGAAATTTAAAAATTTCATTTTGTCGTGACATATACGAAATGGTAATCATGTTCCGTGTATTTGGTAAATTTAACAAGTTTGGTATGTATATATGTGATACTCTTAAAAGGTAAACTTTTTGTGGCGACTTGTCAAGGTCACCTGTTGAGTATGGGTAAAACAATGCATATGGTAATAAAAGGTTTACTATATCTTATCTAAGTGACAAATACTATAATTTGATGACTATAAACATTTAATTTAGAATTCTAACGTAAATTATAATACGGTCACTTCTATTTTTTCTGGTTTCTGAATATGATATTACGCTACCTAAAAATGGGAGACCAACTATGAAAACCATAATAATTCACAATTTTCACTGTTAGATTACTTACGTTCATCTCGAGCTACTGCTTTCTCAATGTATTTTCATTGTGGTAAAAACAAGAACAACGATGTTACAATGACACGGACCATTAATTTCCAGTACATATAACTTATTAAGGGATTTTGGAATATACAACATATATATTTGAATTTACGCTCCAGCATATATGATCAATGTCTCCCATTTTAACGGTAATTAATTTTTACTATTTCAGCCATTACAAACCATTGCTTACAATATAAACCAAGTCCGTTATAAACTTAATAACCAGCTGGTTTTAACACTCGTTTTTATCTTAAATGCTTTTATATTTCAAGTTTAGTGGGTATAAAAACACCAAATTTACGGATTACACAGTCAGATTCCCACAAATTTGTACAATTTAATCTCTCTTGCCATTAGATAAAAGAGACGAGATAAACACGAATATGTAAATAGATAACCACTTTTTACTGTACGGTCTGAATTTGTCATAAACTCACATTCACTTAACAAGAATTAACATTGCTAAGGATTGAAGTTCGCACAATTTTTAAACAAACGTGAAATATTATTTGTTTCAGTTAAGCTTTTTTCTAAAGTTGACCTTGTAGTTTTACGTATTTTATTAAAAAAAGGTACAGTGTCACGCTCAGAGAGTTAAATTATCATGGCAAATACGGAGATAGCTAGTAAAAATGCGTTGTTGTTTTTACCATTTTACACGTTGCCTGTCAAAGTACAAGTTGGGTCCAAAATTCCGTATTACATTGGAAATAATGATACTTTGTTGATTACAATAAAGGTAATTAAAAAGTTCTAAATATTAAGTATTTGCAGAGATATAATTTGCCTATTTTCAAAACAGCACCCGGAACTTGGTTTTCAACTACAACATGTTCCACCTGAGGTATTTGACTCGGTAAATAAAACGATTTTGGTGCCATCAAGGTGCATTCTTTCCCCGCCTACTTACGTAAAAGCAAACAACAGAAAGACAAAAACTAAGGAGCTTCAAGGACGCCAATACTCCACAATAGATGTAGAAAATATGGAAAATCTGGATTTTGTGTTATGGGCTCATGCAAATGGAAAATTTATAACATGCCTTTTTTGCGGGGCCGGTCTGGATATCATATCTGGAATGGTTTATGCATTTGTCGCTCCGGACGTGGGTTATTTGCTAGTTTTGACAAATTTACAATATTATATTTTCTTGCTAGTATTCTCAAGTTTTTTTTTACAGAACAACCATTACAACAACAGGGAAGTCTTAGAGCTTAAACCCGCAAAATTGGGTATTTATGATGTCATTCCAATTCCTCTTGACGACATATACCGTATTGAAGACATATATAAACACCAAAATCAAGTCAAATGGTTGGCATACGGTACGTTTAATTAGATTATTAGTTCCTGCACATGAATTTATTAGTATTAATTATTATGAACAAAAATTAGTATATAAGAATATTTTGCCGTTTCTTGCTGTTATTGTAATAGCAGTAAAACTAAAATAGCATGTCTTTGTACGGCTTTGGTAAAATCTTATGTATATATATATTTGTGGGCTTTTATGGATGGGTTACATTTTCAAGAATACTTTCCCCTGTAGTTTCAATATTTCCTCCAATACCGTAACACTAATGTGATGTTTATGGTTTATTTGTAAACAAACACTTGAATATGATAGTTAATTGAAGTATGTATTACTATTTTAGATGGGTACGAAATTCTTTCAGCCGGTTCCAATAATAAAGGAAGACTAGATCTAAAATTCAGGTTAATTGAAGACTCCAAATTTTCACCAAAACTCCAATCACATTACGATCCGTACTCCAATGTATTGAAAGGTCAATCAATCAATCAACAAATGTATACACCACCAGCACAGTCTCGCAACCAGTATAATCTTCAGCCAATTATTCGAAGTTCCCTTCAACAGCCTCAGTCTCCCTGTCAGTCCTATCCGAATTCATTTAATAAGAAGCGTTGTGATGAAATTTGGGATGCGGCGATAAAAAATCAATTATACATTCCGTCTCTTGTTGAAATACATGCATTGTGTTTTCTGCCCGACCATCCGTTCCCTTTTATGGTATTGATTGAGCCTGGAAAACCAGACTCGATTGGAAAACTAGACACCACTCTGATTACCATTAAGGTACTTAAAAACAGGAGTACTTTGTCGTTATATTCTACATATAAATTATGTAAAACTCCTTGCTATTCCAATAGGACAGTTTTACATCTTTTCTCAAAAACCTTCCGCATGTACAACAACTACAACAAGAAATTAGAAAAAAGGATGGTATTCGAGCTGTTGTGCCATCAATGTGTATTCTTTCACCACTGTACGGCACCGCTAATACAACAGGAATTTCGAAGATTCCGACATCAGGAAAAAGTTTATTTGTGTCGCAAGCCGTACGGCAACGTAAGACGATAGAGGAAGGATACTTTGAAAAACAGGATTTAGTGATATGGGCTGGATCTAATGGCGACCAACTCATACCATGTAGTCTGTATACAACGTATACGCAGAAAAACTCGTGCGCTATGGCAGGTGTTTGTCCTGTTGTGAGTGTTTAGTTGGAGTTATTACTATTACAATATACAACAATACTAATACAAATATAACAAGGTTTTTAACTTTATAGTATGATAATCAAGTCATTTAACATTTATTACAGAGCAACGCCTACGACTGTAACTCAAGACCATACATGGATTATTGTGGTGACACATATTGTAATCTTCCTGTCTATAGCATTCCCCTTCACGTCGTTTATAGCTTTGAAGATATAATTAAGCACCGACAACTGGTCAACAAATCTCTAACGTACGGTAAGTATTTCCGATCTTTACAAGGATTGTACTCGACATGTTCACTAGAAATAGACTTGACGTCGACATTGTGTAATGGCATTAACGTTCTGGAACTCAAGAAGTTGCATTTCAGCATGAACTAGTCCCGTCTGGTGTTGCTACATTACGTCCATCCAACCGATTTAACATAAACAAATTGTTGCAGTAAGCCATATGCCATCACAGAATCTCTTTGGTCGATCACTTTGCACTTTAGTTCACTTCGTAGAATGTGGAACGTGTTTTTTCAGGGGAAAGGCGAAAGCCCACCCCCGTTTAATCCCATATTAATTATTAAGTACCCAGTGACATAAGTCAACGGGTATGGACATACCTTTTGTGAAGAAAAACATGAAACCCTAATGTGGATCAAATATTCGGTAAACTCGTCATTTTTATCCCTGTTGGAAGCCTGCCAGCCAAAATTTAGGTTTTCGGTGTATCAGATCAATTTTATACAAACCAAGTAACGTCAATGCTTAAAAACTAAATAAGTTAAGGAAACAAATATTTTCGAGAGCGCATATAAAAAAGAGCCGACCTCCGTCTGTCGATTACAACATGACAAATCTGGCACAGTCCCTGTGCATTTTTGCTCCTATGTACAATTGTCATTATTAACTAATATTACATTGAAACTGGTAATTAGGGAAACTTTATTTAGTTTCCATAATGGACAATATTGATAAATACTAAAAGTAATTTATTTAATTCTAACGGAACCATTGTAGATGGATACTTGATTCATCCCCCTGGATCTAAACTAGGAGCAAATTTGACACTTAAATACAAGATAATAAGTACACCCCCTGTTGCGCATGTCAACAATGGTATGTAAATTATTTTCCCAATCATTTTCTTTAGTTTGTTTAACTCATACCGAAATTTATTTCCCGAAAAATTGTTGTGCTATGTGTTCTGTTTCAGAAAAGCTTCACGTAAAAATGTCCGGCGATGCAAACAAATATAACACTAATCTTACTTTAACAGATAACCCAAGTTTTAAAGTCGAAAAAATAGTCGTTTTTGGTAATTGTTTTGCAAGAATTGGTGGATTCAATATTTCAAAAGGTATGTTATGTTTATATACAGTACCACAATGACACCCTATATTTTTTAATTCCGCTTACAATGACATGTTTTTGTTTGCACTTGTATATATTAAATGCTACTACACTACATAGCTCGAGGAATTAACGTTGGAGATGCGGTTGTCGGAAGTTCAACAACAAACGCGATGAGTTTAGGACACGTTGAAATAGTTTGTGAAGTTCCATCTTTAGGAAACGGAACGGTATATGCCGGCGTAGAATTTGTAAGCCAGCATGTAAAAATTTGGAAAGTAGTACATAAAAGATTTATTACACGACTAACATTCAGTATATGCTAGGAAAACAGCATGGATGTAGATCCGTATGAAATACGTCATATATGGGGGGATGCAAAACAGTGCAAGGAACACTGTGGTGACAATAAGACGGTTTTTGTTCCTTGTGATTTACTGCTGAAACCAAATAGTCAAAAGTTTTTAAAACTTTTAACATCACATCAATTAAAGGCAAAGTCGTCTTTCAAAAATGTTCGTGACGATGAGATGGATTTGAATGATAAACCTACATTCCGACAGAAAGTAGCAGGTACGTAATGCAAAATATTTTTGTATGCGTTCATGGGCATAGCTTATTGGTAGGGATAATTCTTGTAAGTGGTTGAAGGTTTATTGTATTCATTTTCCCATAATTTGACTTGAGCAAAAGAAACGAGCTTTAAAGTTGTAGATCCAATGAAACGAATTGTTACTGGCCCGTTATCGCACGGAAATGAGAGTGATCGGAGAAATTATTTAAAGTTTAGTGTAACCGTATTTTTAAGATTGGTAGTGAGAAGTTAAAGTCAACCGCATGATTCAACTGCTTTATTGTGTGTTGTTCAACGCATAAGGCCGCACAAGCTTTTTCCACAGAATGTCGGTATGAACATTTTTAAACTGAATTACTGTTGGCTATGCAACTGACTTGTATAAATTTTTAGTTGACTTATTACCGAGATCTCTTTGTGAATAAGTTTAGAGAGAAATCTTGCACATTTTGAAGTCTCGTAAAACTGGTTAAGGTGAAGTGCTTTAACTAATGAGACTCCTTGTTGACAGGTGCTAAAGTCATTGTGTTCTGAAGGTTATTGGCTTATGAAGCATTTTTGTGACAATAAAAAATTTCCAAGGCAATCAAAACAAAACCTAGTACATTTTTAGTACATTTAATTTCTGCAGTATAAAAAATGTGTATTGTCATCCGGGACGGGAAATAGAAAATAATCCTAAAAATTTGTCAATCCATGATTTAATACCGTCTGACATATTTAGATTCTGATATGCAAATACAGAACAACGAGGGCTTTTAGTGCCTGCGTATAAAAGAACGGTAATGATTTTCCATTTATTTATCCAATCTTATTTTCACTTAAAAATATTTATTTAACAACATAATTCAACAAGACGTTGACTTAATGTTTGTCGAAAGACTTCTTACATTCCGAAAAACTTTCGGAAATTAGAAAAAGAGTTCATGAAAGTTGACGACAAATACGAGTGCGCATGTATACTTAAACAAATATACAAATTTACAACAGTACACAGTGACTTTGTAGGAATCTAAAAAAAATCCGATAAAACTAAATACTGTCAAACAAATAAAAAATTAAACAACTCCTCCAAAGCATAATTATGAATTCAAGATTCGTCCGTTGATCAGATTCGTCTGTTGTTTGTTTTTTAATGGGGTTTTAGTTACGTAGTTAATTAGTAATTTTGCAAGAATAAATAAATCTACAAACAATTTTTGTGTGTATTTAGGTTTGGGTTAATCTAATGTCATTATTATAGAAGCACCTCACAGTTCAATTACATGAACACTGATCATTGAAGAATGTTATAACTCGCAAAAATTAAAGATATTGTGCAAACGAAATTTGGAATTACAAGAAATCATAATCACATTTTGTTCTTTTAGGTAATTTAAAGGGTTTTAAACAGAATATAACTTCAACTAACAAGGACAAATGTCCCACGGGGAGGGACACAGGTGTCGTTTTGTTCGGAAATTGTGTCTCTAAACGGGAACAATTTGTTGAAAAAATAGGTTTGAATTCCAAATGATTAAATGAAGTCCTTTAACTTCCAGTCACATTGTATCAGTAGCTGTAAATGTTATATGTGACTGTATTGTCTTCTCAGTGGATGAGATCAAATCTGGAGATGTGGTTGTTGTGACTTCTGCAGATGATGAAACTATCATCGGGAAAGTTATGCGGGTTGGTGAAATTGTTTCACCTTTTTTACCAGATCGGGATAATATATTTGTTAAAGTAACAATGGTAAGTGCAAAATAGTTATCTTCATGCATACATAAAAGGAATAAAAGTTTCTTCAAACTGATTTGAGGCTAATAACATCGATAATTAAAATATATTAATATATTAAATACTAACGTAGAATGCGCGGTTTTTTTAGCCTACGACATGCCAATTGCATTTAGACAAGAATAAAAAATTACCAAAATTATTTGATACTATTTATGTTCCCGGTTTTGCCAGGAAAAAGGCATCAATTTTGCTCCGATCGAAATAAAACATGTTGCTGGAACCGAGACGGAAAGTAAGTGCAGACGTCTTTGCAAACAAGGAAGAAAGGTGTTGATTCCAATTAAATTGTTGTTAGACCCAGACAGTCCCTTAAGGAGAATATTAAGGGTACTAAGAGATGAAAGCAGTACAAGCTCAGACGAAGATTTGACAGAAAAAACAAATCAAATAACTCTTGGTATCATCTGCATTAATATTTGGCATATTTTTGTACTTATGCCCTTAGGAATTTTTAAAAAATAATTTTGGGTAAATATTTGCTCGGTTTTTTGATGAGGGTAATACTGAAAAGTTGCCAACCCCCAAACTGCCCATTGAAATTCGTACTGTGGATGCCCAAACGTACAAAATAGTGGCAAAGTTGGATTGGACTGTGGAAAGACTCAAACAGGAATTGGAAAAATGGCATCAAGGCAAACCATGCACGTTGCATTACAAAACTAAAAAGTTATTGGATGAAAACACTCTTCAAATCTACAACATCGGCGCTGGTGAGTCAATGCGTTATTTTAGTCGTAAAAGACATTTCAGCATGAATGTAATTTTAATAAATATTTCTTTGAAGGTGACATCATTCAAGCCAACTTTGCACTGGTAAAGAACAGTTAGCCAATGTTAAGTACACAGGACCAAAGTAAAAGATTTTTGAGAAAATTTATTTAAGATATCTTCTAACAATAATCCTAATTTTATTGGGAAAATTAATACTGCAAGCCAATATTTCCGGCATGCAATACAGAAAGTAGAAAAATAGCTACAAATGCTTTATAAAAATTATTATTTTACGCTTCACCACTGAAGTGTAAAAACAGGAAATTTGAAAACAACTGCAACATGTCATTGCTTTGAACCGGCAGCAAAATCTAGGAAAACAAGAAATCGCCAAACCATGTATAGATTTCTTAGAAAGATGAATTAAGTTAATTTATAACGGAAATTTATTTTTAAAGATAATTTTACCAAAGAATACAAAACATTTCCCTTACTTATTTTATTGTAAATTTCCCTTATTTTAGTGTAAAGTAATTTTTTGTTTCCTGCATGTTTTATGTTTTGTATACAAGTTGTGATGGTAATCATACAAAAAGGTTAAAGATGGTTGCATAAGTTTGGTAAAAATATCACCAGAACACCAGTTAATGTAAGTTCTGTGATGGCTTTCTGGCTTAACAAATTGTATTACATATGCTTACAAATACATAAATGGTATTATATGCTCACGTCCAATAATATTGAGATTTTGGCTTCAACTTTTGTACATGTACCAAGCTAATGAACTGTTTGTTCATATACTCATTCCGCAAAATGTGAAGACATACTACACAAAAACTTATAATTACAGCCCATAAACATGTACTATTTTCTTTGAGTGAATTTTCAATACACCAGATTTACTTACGTCAATACTTGAACCCAGTATTTACGTGGATTGGTCACTTGAACATGCAAATTCAAAAGTCAAACTATTGACTGGCTAATGTATTATAGTAAATGATGTTAATGGATCAGGGTTAATCGAAAAACTAGTAGATATACTAAAGTAAACACTCTATATTTCCGTTAATAACGTTAAATTTTATGTTGTTGCCATCAAAAAACTTCATAGTAGTTAACTTGCCAACTGTAGTTACATAATAAGTAAGAATGGTGACAGGCACACTCTAACGACATTAATACTATAATAATTTCAGGAGGTTTTGTTACGTTATCTCCCCATACGGTTCCGCAGCATACGTGTTTAACCTTACGTTCCAACGTTCCATTTGTTTTTAACTAAACGGTTAGTAGTATTTCTTCAGTTCAGGTTAATAAAAGTTATTAGACAAAAACTAGATGTTGAGGCTTTAATTAGGTAAACTTAAAGGCGGTTACTATAGTTGAAAGTCGCTAGAGGAAGCACTTGGTTGGTGACTGACCTCGCTAACCTAACCATGAGCATGAAAGAATTTCAAAATTTTCGTACCGAATGCATTATGTTTGAGGATGGTAGATCCTCCGGTGTATTTCATTTCCGGTTCTGTTGGTATCGCCAATGGTTAGAAGTGTTATGGTTAACCACTTACCTACTAGAAACGATCATTATATTTTTTAAGAAAGTGCTTAAAGGGTTCTGCATTATGGGATGATCTACCTGTTTGCAGGGCAGTACGACTGAATAAATAAACATACAAAGGTCTCGTTAAAAGTCATGTTTCATCAATTATTGATGTGGCATGTAATTGTTGAAACTGGGGTTCCATTGCTACGATTTAAGAATATTGAACACGATAAATTGTAAACCATTAGATAATCTACATTAGACATAATTACCGTAAAACAACGCACAAGTTTTTATTGTAACTACGGGACGTAGTTTTTCTTGTCACTCTATTAATTGGCCCTTTCAGAGATTCGTTCAGATCAGATTCGTGTTTAGAAGAAAATTCTGATTTATAACTTCACAATTGATTTTCCAGGGACTTTTATTACCCAAACAGTATGCGTTGAAAAAGTCTTCTTATAAGTTATTACAGTTTAGACTCGTACCATATTCATGGAATCTAGAACTTTTGGCAGACCCACGATCCAGAATAGCATAGAGTAGATAGCATTTTACCTATACTTGCAAGCTATTCTTGGTCTCGGGTCTGCCAAAATTGCTAGATTCCAAGTAAGTGGTATGAATTTGTCATTTCTATCATTTTATTTTTTACTATTACATAAAACGCAATGTATGTATCGTCATGGCAATAAAAACATGCTTGCTGTACCGTCTCAGCAATACAATTTCCATAAACCACAATAAATTATATGTTTAACAGTGTTTTTTCAATTGAATATAAACGAATTCTCCAGTGTAGTTAAAAAAATCGACGGTTATACTAGCAAATGTTTTCATTTTGCATGTATGTATGCACAAGTGCTTACCATTATAACTGCGGCTATAATATAGCAACCACACTATATGAAATGGAATATAGAAAAGCAATACAAACATGCTGGTTTATTAAGTCAATATACGGCATTTTCTATGTGCTCGTTATTGGTCAGCAACGCAAAATTTTTGTGGTACATTGTGAATTTTTATTCATGGGTATTGTTATTTACTTCTCAGTTGCTTTCTGTTAAAACTTATTCGAACTTTTGTAAAGTTATTAAACAGATGACATACTTACCACAATAAGCGAGGTTTAATTGATTGCATTTTTTACTCTTAATTTTACACCATTATGTAGGTTACTGCTACACGTTCAGCCGTTATCTCTCATGTAAAATTATGCACATATGTAGGTTATCAAGGAACAACATTAAAAATAATAATGCCAGTCATCCGGAGTACGTATTTTTGCATATATTAGTCAACGAATTCAAAACACTTTTCAGTTTAAAATAAGACAAATATATTGTAAGTTGTAAATGAGACGACTGGCACAGATACATATTTATATAATACTTATTAAGTCCTGTGTAATTAATAATAGTAGGTCAATCCAATATCAGATTATAAATATGGGTCGCTGCTGTAGCTCAAATTTACGCAAGCACTGGCAATTTGCGAAGAAATGCGATTGTAAATGTTGATATACATATATATTTGCGAGCGGGACGATAATAAATGATGATGCAAGATTCTTTGTTTAACGCTCGAGAATATAAAATTTTTGCCATATGGATATTTCGTAACTTCCTGGCAATATTTTAAACAAAAAACAGCATATAGATACGTGCAAATGTATTTCTGTTGTCATTCCTGTTACTTTAACCATGCCAGCACCTCTTGAGCGCAGGCACGCAAAGTCTTTTCGTTAATGCTGTCATAAGGATCTCGTCTGGATTGTTTTCCAGACAACCTGTATCATGGATCGGTAACCATTAAAAATATTAACTTGGTTTTTTACGGATCATTGGAATAAGTTGACCCTAAGATATTAAAATTGATAGTCTGGCCTTTATTCATGCACATGAGCTGATGTTATCCTGTTGAAATATATCAGCATTCCTCTTATTGTACACTGCAGTGGCATATTGGTAAAAATGAATCCTATAAGAAATCCTTGAATAAGAAATATTGATAGTTTGATAGACGTAATTCACAAATGAGTCCAAGTTAAACTTTGTTTCTACGTACAGTTTGGCATTTCGCCCATGTGATTTACACAAAAAAAATATTACTGCATAATCCAAACGATAACATAAAAGGGTTTAAGTGATTTAATTGATGTAAAAAGTAAAATTGTACAATAATATTTTTATTGACATTATACGTTTAAGAAAAAACACTTAATGATGTAACATTTCCAATTTGATAATGAGTCTAGTAAGTGGAAACTAATGCGTTCAATAAATATTATAATCCTCATTTCCTTGTAACACTCAATCTAACGTACATCCAATGTCTAGCGGCTGACGGCATTTATCTGAATAAAATCTCAAATACATCATTTATTCACAGTATATAAACCAACCAAATGAGTTAAACAAATTAGACTTTCCCTAGCTTGACAACTACATCAGCTTGTTCCATGATGAAGCACATAATTTTCACGAGCCTAGTGGCACTTTGCATTTCCTCTGTAAACGGTGGTAAGAAAAATATTTTTCAATTTATACAGAGTTAAATATTGTAAATAAAATTGTTTCATTACTTTTGAAAAACCAGCATGTGAAAATGGTTGTTTTGCCTACAAAGACGACGAGATATGCATACAAATATCCACGCTTTTGCAGTCTTACGATGAAGCCAAGCAGTTCTTGTTCATCTCAAGGTGACGAAACTTCAAAAGCGTCTATGGTGACTGTCAAAGATCCGGAATTACAAAACTTTCTGACTAGTTACATTAACGGAACTTTCGACAAGATTTGGCTGGGAGGAAGAAACAATAACAAAACTGGGCAATTTCAGTGGGAAGACGGGGATGCATTAACATACACCAATTGGCAAGAAGGTTATCGAAAAAATAATACAAATTCGGATTCATGCATTGAGCAACGGCTAATTGGAGCGAAACATTCTAGAAATGGGGAAAGACAATGGGCAGATGTACCATGTCAAAATCTAAATCTCGTCCTTAGCGAAAGTCGCTCTCATGGTCACTTGCAGATGCCGTTGCTGAAATAATTAGAGTACGAAAACAATATGAAGAAGAACTCACAGCCTTACGAAAACAACTGGAAGATGTCAGCTCAAAAGTCGTTCCAGTTGGGTCAATTTATATTGAGTATTTTAATTAGCCAAGTCCCCCATCTCTCTGGCCAAATTGTACTTGGGAGGACATTACAGATACGTATGCTGGATTGTTTTTTCGTGTACTTGCAGGTGATTCAGTGTACTGGGGCACCATACAATCCGAGTGTGCTCCACGTATAACTAACGTTCAGGGGACGGTATCATCGAGTATTAATTTTCCAGCCAGTATCACACTTCCTGCCAGCGGTTGGTCTGAATTCGGTGGTTCAGGTATATTTTATCAATCACCTATTAGTAGAGGGGAGGAAGCTATACGGTTTTACACAACAGATTGTGAAACTAGACCACAGAACCAGGCCATTCGAATTTGGAAAAGAACAAACTGATAACATATATGTTATATTATTAAAAATAAATGCATCAAAGTACGTATATCTTAATAAAAAATCTGTTTTGCAAACATATACTTGTTTTAGCGAACTTTTTGTCTCGTTCCTTTCGCTAGCTGCCGAATCAATAAGAATTTACTATGTTATATGATAAAATTAACTACAACAATTATACCATGAAAAAATGTATTAAATAAGTCTAACCCCAATTTGTATGAATCATCGAAATTAAATTGGTCATGTTATTTTAACATACGTTAATAAATACCGCATAAATTAAACTCCGTATCGTTCAAATGGTAAACCGGCCATATACCCACAAAACCAACTGCGCACACGAGCTCCGCAGTAGCGTTATTACCCATGCCACCTACTCCTCTCAGGCCATTCTCCGCAAAGTTTTTTAATCGTGTCAACTCTCCATTTAAACTCCGGTCCATTTCCTTGCCAAGTTTGTTTGACCATTAAAGAAGGGCTAACATGTTTACACAATATCAAAGTATTTGTTTAAGTTCACAATGGACGGTGACCTTCATGACTATAAATTTGCATGAAAGGAACACATATTTACTTTGCACATATACAACAAATTGGGATGTCGGTATATTTGTACCAAAAATTACTTGTAACATAACAACAGCCGAGTTCTAATCATTTTCAGAAGATACACCCAGCTAAGATCCTTGACGTGTCCTGTACTGTAAGGCAGCTTCACTGTGGTATTAACCAAACACAGAATATAATTTTCACTTCAATGCTGGGTGTTGTAAAGTGTTGTAAAGATTAAGCTTGTACAACATACTGGCACACTACCCAATGACAATGTACATAACATTTTTAACTTGCAAAACTTCAACAAAGGTGTTTCGCAGCATTTTCCATTGTTTCAGCGACGAATAAAAAGCATAGTACCACCAATGAGACCAAGAAAGTAAGCAAACATAATTTCTTAAAACAAAAATGGCTAAACAAACTGAACACCAACGGGCATAAATTCCCTTAATGTTAAGATTCATGATTGATTATCATAATTTAACGAGCCATATCATGATTTTTGCTTGTAGATATCACTGTGTCATATAAACTGTGTGTAAATAACTATATTGAAATCTGGATTCATTTTTAACCAAAATTTAATGTCAAATGTAAACATAGATATAACCTTCGATTGGCTCAGTATTGTAGTAATTTATAGAAATGATTGCTGACCTATTAGCAACCAGTCAAACTCCTGTTTAACTGGTAAAAGTTTAAGTTTAAACCTTTCGCCCCTTGCGGAGGTTTGCGGTTTGTGTGGTTGCGTAAATCTGAATTAAGCCAATCAAAATATGAATTAAATTCAAATTGCTATTCAAATTACCGTTTTAGAATGCAATGTAGTAAATTGCAGTTTCTTTCCCCTAACTACTATCAGCACTAATATGGCGATGTGGATTACACCATAGCATCAAAAAATCTCCAAGTAACCTGTAGAAAAC
>JAHZNB010006902.1:0-15479 GCA_027744295.1 Callyntrura guangdongensis | reverse complement strand
GGAACTGTTGCTAATTCGGTCTTTTATTTTGAATAACGGCAGTGGCGTATGTGCAACGATGTTTCGGTCTTCGTTTCTTCTTCGATGTCGTTCGTCATAATATTCGGTGACGAAGTCACTTATTAATTTCACGTTGTCTGTCCGTCTGCCTGTCCGTCTGTCTGTCTGCAAAAACTCGAAACTGTTTCGAATTTTGAAATTTTGATATTGCCAGTCGATTTCTCATCCCTTAGGCTCCCTTGGGAATGATTTTTGAGTATCCAGGTGAAGCCATGTGGCACCCACAAGTCTTCAAAAATGTAAATCACAAATGTGAGCCACAACTGTACTCACTCACAACAAAGGTCCCAACCCAACCAACTGTCAGTGGTAACTCAGTAACGTTTAGGAATTTTGAAGTTCTGTTTTCGCTAATCGATTACGCATTCCCTGTGGAATGGGTGAGAGGTTTGAAGGAAAGTTTAGATTACGGGAAGGTTTAGGTAGGAGCGATGAAGGGTTTGATCACAAATCAAGTGATTACTTTGCCACTTTGCAAGTATTACTTTGTAGGTTTATAGTTTAGTGCAAAGTATTTGTAAAATTTAATGTATATTATGCGCATAATATTGTACGCGAGTGCGATAGTATGACATTTCGTCATTCCATTATCAAATAAATCTACAAAAAATACTAGCAAAGTGACGAAGTAAATCACTTGATTTGTGATCAACCCTACCCTCCAAACATCTCATCAACTCCACAGAGAGTGTTTAATCGATGACAAATTCTTTTCCGTTGCTGAGTTGCCACTGAGTGACCTTTTTGACGACCTGTGGGCGCCAAATGGCTTCACCTGGAAACTCAAAAAATCATTCCCAAGGGAGCATAAGGAATGAGAAATCGATTGGTTCGGACACAATTTCAAAATTCGAAACCGCTTTCCAGTTATCGCACGGACAGACAATCTTAAGTTAATAAGTGGCTTCATTCGACGATTTTTAAGTGCGAAATTAAGGTAATTTATTGTTGTTTAACAAACTATAATAGCTATTTTCTGCTTAAGCGAACCATTATTGAGGCTTTATGATGATGTGATCCCTACTGAATTTTTCCACTTAATTTCTAATATATTTCGTAAAAATTTACTACTGGCTTAATGCTCTGCATATCATTTCGTTGCTACTTTTTCTATGAAAGTGGAAGATCCTCTTTTGCAGGTATCAACGGATGCCTTATAAACCAAAGCTCATATTTTATTGAAAACAACAAAGAATGACTTCGCATAGAATAGTTAGCAATGAAATAATAACTGTACTTTTTATTTCATAAGCAAAGCACACTTGCTCTTGAAAATAACAATGCCTCGTCCTCGTCCAACCATTTGTGCACAAGTTCGCGCTTGGCAATGGGACCCCAAATGAAATAAATTTCAATACTCCAAAGTAACGCACAGTTTATGTCAATACAGATGATAACACTAATCATAATTACCTCTGATTTTGCATATTGGAAATCTTTCGGGTTTATAACGGATGTCAATGCACCATCAATTTTAATAATCATACATTAATCATTTTAAAACTCTTTCGCAATACAATGCAGTAGCTCATCCCAACAATTTACCGTATTTCATTTTCTGTAGTGCCATAGTCACTGCTACATTTATCATGAATCATGATATGTATATCTATAATATAGCTAAAGCCGTATGAAATTTCACGAATCCTAGGGCGAAATCGATTTCTGGACGGGATCTTAATACCTTGTGTGGAGATCAACTCTTTCTTCCAATAGTTCTTAAACTTTTTCCTATTTTGTGTGTGCTATCCCACAATCCCACTACAATTGGATATCAGGATATCATGTGGTCTAGCCCTATATTATATGCATAATGCATACGTACCTTAGGTAATTGTTATTGTTGAAACTAGTATGTTTTAAAAACCTGTATACATCAGAAACATATTAACTGCTGACAACCCTTAATAATCCTGGTGTAGGAAAGAGGAGTCATCATTTCGATTTTAATGTATTCAGTATGTTCTTCCGTCCGTGCCATATCTCGAGTGAGGAAAGGTGTTTTGAGAAGAGATATTGTTTTTACGTTAGACAGTAATGTAAAAACTATTCCTCCATCCCCACACAACACTCATAAAAATCAAATCGTCGTCCATATTCTCATATTTGTCCACTCCTTTCGACGCGCAACGATTTCTTTTGCTTTCTTTTGGGGTGTTTAACGAGAAACTCCCCGCATAAAAAACTCCCCTTCAAAAATTATTTTACAACCGAGAGCACCCGGTCCCAACGGGTTCCCCGATTCTACTACAGGCTCGTACGCCGACAATGAATTTCATACACTTTCGTCCTAACTTACATTGCATATAGTGCCTCTTATCTTTTCCCACGTACATTTTAGCTTCACAGCTATACCCCTTTTCAACGACTTTACAAGTAAACAGGTAATCCCAAACTGCATCAGTTTTTGCATTAAGATTTAAGTTTAACTTCTAAATAGGCATACAAAATTAGGTATCATTTTATCAATTGCTGATCTGTTAAGGAAATATTGCTCATAACCAAAATTTAAGTACATTCCTGAGAGTCCGCGGTGGTAGCTGTGTGTGTTTCACTGATTTACGAGGCAACATGAAAAGAAAAGTAACCATACACAGAGAATGTAGGAATCGCGTTAGCTACCTATTGCTTTCATTTGCTATCGAGATGCTCATGCTCTCTGACTATGAACCTTTTTCAACAAGGAGAAAGAGTGAAATAGATGGAGAGATATCATCTAATCTGTCCCTGTATTTGATATGCAGTCTTTATATATACCCGTACCCTTATGTCAGGCAGGCAAAATGCTTAAAAGTGCATAATGACGTGTGGGTTTGAGCGTATATGCTATACGTTTTATCTTCGGCAGTAGTAATTATTACGCCAATGAATCTAGATTCATTGGAATTATGACTTTAGCGTATTTGTCTGTCTGTCTGTCAGTCCGTCATCACTCTACAGGCCAGACAATTCAGCCGATTTGGCGCAAATTTGGCACACATGTACCTTAGGGTAATGGCATCTCTGGAATATAATTTCAGCAAATTTGGTTGACCCCCGGGGGTCATTTGGGGGTCAAAAATTAAACTTTACCCAAATTAGCTCAAATTTTGTATAGCGAAACCAGGTTGACTGATAAGCCAAAATATATGTTTTTAGCAATTCAATCAGCATATATCAATGCAAAACTGTCATCGGCGTCTCTATACAGTGACTAAGCCAGTTTATTTGAATGCATTTTTTAAACACAACCAAACGCAGTATATTTTTTACTTTTGGTGCTTCGCTAAACCTCGTTTAAAGAAGCGTTATCATCACATTTATAATCCAAATTCCTAAAGACAGAATTCTTTGCGTTTTCACTAGATACATAGTAGTTTTCGACAAGCAATATAAAAAACGTTAAAACAAAGGTAATAATATGCTTCATAAACTGACATGGATATTAAATTAATTGGTTAAAAAATCTTGGTGTATAACATGATTTTTATTTTTTATTCGAATACAACATTCTATATCTGAAAATTTTCGACATTCTAAACTGTTTTATATATGTCCATAGTCAAAGAAATACGTGCTTCAGTGAAGGCATAGTAGCAGTAAAATATTGCCGCTATAAATAACTACCAGCAATATAATGATACTTCAATGAGATAGTTTTTCTCAGTGCTTAACGTGTCGTAGTCTAATCGTTTAAATTAGGGTGTGGCTACTTGGAAAATCAAATGTTCACACAGCGGTAAATATTCAGTACTGTAATATTTTTGCTTCCGTACGTGATACATTTTTATTTTAACATTACAATTTTTGGGGAAATAAAAAACATGCATTGAGTGGTAATCAATAAACTAATTTTTTACTTTTCATATTGGCATTTTTTCTAAAAGCTCTACAATAAACATGCATTGACAAAATGCTAGAAAAGAGATAATACCTATGCTTAAACTTAATGATCTTCAAAATTAAAGATTTTAGGATTATTTCATTTATAAAAATATTCATGTAACGTGAAAATGTTGTTTAACAATTGCCAAAAAGATCAAAATCACTAAACATCGCATACTGTAACCCTTAAAGCAAGGGTTGGATAGATTTAATACTAACAACTTTGTGAATGATAAGTGTGATTTTATATTTTGAGAACAATTTCACCGAGAAATCATTCGCGCAGCGTTGTTAATTTTTTTTGGTATTTCGAACGATGTTGTTGTGAAATGTGATGAAAACCTTAACATGTCAAATGACTATATAAATGACTAAATGTAACTATATCGCCAATGTAAACACTGAGATCGTAGTTAGTCGTGGAAACAGTTTGCTAGAAAAATAAACCATGTAAACAAATGCACAAGGTCATTAAGTACCGAAAGCTAAATAAAATTTTTAATTGAAAACAAGAAAGCAAATGGGACACCTAAAATTGCGTACATACCAAGTTTGTTCAAAATTGTCCCACAGTTACATGAGATCCATGAGCTTTGACCCCGATCACCTACGAAGTCAAACTTTGGTCCACCTACAGAAGAAGCCATTAACTGCATGCATAGAAAATTTGGTCGAATTCGTCCCAAAGATACATGATATACGCCTATGCGACCTTTGACCTCTATGACCTACGGAGTCAAACTTTGGTACACTTATAGAGGGGCCCTGTAGGGTACCCACTTACGAAATTTAGAAAATATTGGATGGTTGACTCCTGAGATATGGCCTTCCAAAAAAAAAATAAGAATCTCTTAAACTTTAACTACTTTTAACGGTTTTGGAAAACCGTACACCTTATTGAAAGGTATGCTCTATAACTAGATCGCATTGGCGATCAGGTATTTATATTCAATAACAATTTATTATGCATCTTGAATATCTTACTAATTGTTGTACAGCAAAACAATATAGATTAAAAACTGAATTTTACGAAATGTTTGAGTTTTGGATAACCTGAAGACTATCGTAAACTCATGGAATAATCGTTAAGAAAAAAATTCAGTATGTGCGCTAATAAAAAACAACAATTAAACTCAACAATTACTTACGTAATTAGTAATTACAGTACAGTTGCAGGTGCAGAATAAACAGTTTCGTACGTATACGATGGTAAGCTAATAAAAAAACTTAAATCACGTTTTTATGTTTAACTTCAATTAACATAAAGGAATGCTCCCCAATCATATTTTTTAAATTTTATTACAATTTATAATATTTAGTAAACGATTCAATTCAAAATTAAACCAGGTGGGTAGTGACAATAATCGTCACAAACTTATCGCCACGATTTGCCATTATTCATTTTCACCAACGCCAAAGTTACTGCACTATTTATCATTGCATCCATAATAACTAAAGCAGTATGAAACTTTACCGGTTTTACATATCCAAGTGTATACCCAATTTCCGGACACGCCCTCAATATCATTCTTTCCCTCCGTAGTATCAATTTCTCTTTCCAGACCTGTTTAAATCTTCTCCCATTTCGGTGCGGTATACCTGCAAGGGTCACCAATAAAAAGTTTACGGCCATACAGAAAAAGAAAATAACGCAGCAGCATAAATACAGAATGAGCGGAAATTGTTTGTACATAACCAGCATAACATAGCCTCCCCAAGCGGTAGCCAAAATGCCCATACTGATTAAAACTACCAAAAAATTGTGAATAATGGGGTCCATAAATTGAATGATTAACTGTATACCACGAAAAGTTTGAAGACGTTTGTAAAATTCTCTAAAGATGAAGCGATACGAATAAACTCCTCCTATTTTTAAATCTTTAGGGATTAGTTCGATTGACAGGTAAATACAAATTTCCACCATAATAATACAAAGAAATAATAAAACAGTATAGACTACGGCAGCTCCTTGACAACTCAGCCAAGTGTAGTACACACAACAAAATAATTTAATCAGACAAATGTTTGTTGGAGTGGGAATCATTCCTGGAGAGATTGCCTTCCACACGTTCATGACTACTAGTTGGACAGGATCGTACTCCCGAAATAAGGGAATAACGGAAATTATTAGCGGAAACGCAAAGAATCCAACGGTCATGATGTAAATACAAAGTTCTCCGTGTCCAGGTTTCTTTTTCAATATTGCTTTCCAATCTGTCAATAAAAGGAAAATAAGGGATAAATTAATCAATTATTTGTAAGATATTTACTGATGTGGTATGGTTAAGGGAGCGTGTTTCTTACTGTGCACGTGAAGAGACACTGAGGTGTCTCCACTGATGATTTTGAATGTTTGTGTGATAAGATAGCAAGTTTCGGGTACATGATTATCCACAGCGGCGTGTGACATCCGAGCTATGCAGGCAATCGAAAAGAATAATGTGTAGTAGCCCAACTGTTCCAAATCTTTCAACCGCTTCCAATTCGCCAGCAGCCAACACGCTCTGCCAAGACAGGATAAAATGATAAATGTCACTTTGTGGGACAGGTGGCGCCATAAAAACTTTGAGAAGGAGATGCTTTGGCGACGTCCTTTTTTGTCAGGATTCGGGAAATGCCTTGGATTGGGGCGAACCTCGATCAGCTGCATTGGAGCCATGTTGTCTCCAACATCGTTGTATTTCCTGTGGCCATGGCTGTAAATTAAGTAGGGTGGCTGAAGGAATTTTTGGACCAGGAATTGAACACGAATTGAGCCCTTTGTGAATTCCATTGTTTGTTTATGACTCCCGACTACTTTCTTTCTGAACTGTGTTAAAGTTAAATGTAGTAGTGCTTTGGCAGTTGTAGCTTTCTCGGGGTACGGAAATTTAGTATTAAAATTTATAAAACTGTTTTATCAACTATTTTTGTGCCAACATTAAAATTTTATAAGCTTCGATGTTACTTCTACATGTACATTAGGTAAACGCAGGCATTAAGCCTGGTTGGCAACGTGACAATTTGACTGAAAACCGTTTTTGCGTTGTCTCTAAGGATTATCATCATGGACTAAACAAGAGAGACCATGAAGACAAGAACACAACTGGAAGGCACTTTCGAATGAGAAAGCAGGTAAGTAGGTACTTCTTTCAACGCACAATGCACAACAATTTAAAAAAATAATTATTATGGTAACCGGTAATTATTGTTTTTCATAAGATATTTTTAGAAAGCTAGTAAACTTTCAATCAGTTTATGAATTAAAGTTGAAGTTCTATTACGAATTTTTGTGTTTCCGTATATTAAACATAGGTATTTAAATTAGTTTATCTGTTGCAAGTTAAGTGGAATGTCTTGCAGGGAACAAAAGAAGGTTGGGCCGTTCATTATTGCATGGGTTTTAGCGAAATCAATATATTATTCCTACCGGAACTGTCATACATTTTTCTGATTTCTCAAATAAATTTAACTAAAAATCTGCATATAAAGTTTGTGAGAGTCAAACTCTCGACGTAAATGAGAATAAAAACTAACTTAAACTATGAATTTTATATTTATGTTTATCAGAGATATTATTTAGATATTTCAAATTAAGATCGGTAGTACAAACAGTCAGTATAATTAGTAGCCAAATAGAGAGCTGTGTAATAATTATATATTAATCGAATCAGGAATACTATATGAGCCAGGTAACTCAAAATAAGAAAGCTTCATAATTAATGCAAATAAAAAATACAAGAACATGTTCAGTCCAAACACTCCGTCTAAGTTTTTTTTTTGGAATTTTATACACACACACACTTGAACATGGACAGAATATGGACTAATGTAATGCAAAAGAATTGAAATTCAACTCAATTCTAAAAAAAGAATTCAGGTAAATAATATTTGCGCAAGAGGAGTGCAAAAGTTATGTTATGGTTGACAATTGAAGCAACACTTTTAAGAATTCTAAATATTTAAAACAAGAATTTGGACTTATTCCGTTGTACCTGTACGTATCAGGCAATACTGTAGAATCAAGTTTCCGATATTTTATGACAACCCAGTCCACATATTTCCACCTACGTGGAACAATAAGGAAACTACAGGAAATTTTTTTTTCATAACTTATGTTTGTTTACCGAGAAATAATTTTGTTTTCCTTCATATTAACTAAAATCATGTAGCCTCAGCGTTGGATGTACAAAGTAGCACGATGTCTATTTTTTCTTTGTTTAATTGTCATTTAAAATTGATAAAATATAATGATATCTATTATTTAACCATACAAACGCACAGCAGGAAGCAATATGAGAATATCTACTGGTATCTGTCCATGTAAGCTGTTTTTTTCAAAAACAAGGGGGAGTAAAAATCCACATCACACACTACACATCATGGCATTGGCATTGTAAATCAATCTGTAGGCAAACCAACAAATAGCCAGGCTCACCAGTAAAAACCAAGTAAAGGCGTATGTTATGTCAACTCAAATAAACCATGAAGTAAAGGGCATAGGGAAGTAGCGAATGCATGTATTCGTTTGAATTATAAAGACAATGTGTATGTTTGTTCGGTAGTATGAATTTGCTTGTCTGTGCAAATCGCCACATATTATTAAGTACTATTGATGTACTTACATATATATGACCTTTGACCCTTATCCTGTTGAGCTAGGAGGTCAAGTTTTGTTTACTTGTCGAGGAAGCCATAGGCCACTTGCACACAAAGTTCGGTGCAAATCTCCCCATAAATACCAAAGATACACCAATATGACCTTTGGTCTAAAAAATATCAGGTGCACAACTAGAGGCCATGGGCTATCGATTGGCCCAAGCAGAATTCCAAAATTCCTTCCCGGTTCCCGAGATATGGCCCAGACAGACAGACAAACAGACAGAAGTACAGACATTCGTAATCGCAATAAGTAGCTTTCGCCACTTAATAAATAATAACGGGACAATACCATGCTTTCATATATTTTATGTTAAACTTTATTTTATGTTTTAACAATATAAGGGTCAGCAAATGCTATATTATTATTTATTTATCATAGCACTAATTTCATTATAAGATGTATGGTTTTTAAAATTTAGCAACTACATACAAATAAAACTGGTGTCTATTTTTATCATATCATAATAATATGCATATCCTTGAATTTTTGAAAGTGCTAATAACTTTACAATTGTTGCAAGTACAATTCCATCAAAATCGATAAATAAAAGATTGGAAAACTACCTACAAAATACAAAGACCTGCACTTTAAAACAATTAACACAAAATTCTGATCACAAATTGTGTTTTATTTACACAAACACAACTAATTGTTGTAATAAAGGGCCAGCGTGTCAAAAACTGAATTTTTTCATCTCCAATACGTTACAGGACAAAGTCTTGTGTGCCCCATCTATTTTCCATTCTAAAAATATCAAATATCGAGCTAAAGAGGTTGATATGTAGGCATATAATATTGTTGTGTAGATAATCAGCCATCAATTTACATTTAAAGTGAAAATTGATATGGGTTTCAGATTACATCTTATCAGTTGACAGTTACGTATCAAATTTAGTTTATGAAATGTGCTTTAATAAAACATTTTACAATTATATATTAGTATTTTGTTTTGCTGTCACACATCACTTCACAACTCAAATCTAAATAATATTTGGTGTGCCAAACATAATAAATTCCCCAAAATTGTCAGTCAGGTTTGTTCTGCTAATTAATTGAAACATAGATGTAAACAAAACATCAGTATCCGTTCATAATTAAACTCCATATTGGCAAAACGACTAACAAAAACTTATCGCCATGATTTACCATTATTCATTTTTAACAATGCCAACGTAACCGTACAGCTAATCATCACATCCATAATAGCTAAAGCAGTATGAAACTTTACCGGTTTTACATACCCAAGTGTAAACCCAATTTCCGGACACGCCCTCAACATCATTCTTTCCAACCGTAAAATCAATTTCTCTTTCCAAACTTCTCTAAATCTTTCCCCGTTTCTGTGCGGTATTCCCGACAACGTCACAAACAAAAAGTTGACAGCCATACAAAAAAAGAAAATAACACAACAGCACAAATACAGGATGAGAGGAAACTGCTTGTACATAACCAACATTACGTAGCCTCCCCAAGCTGTAGCCAAAATGCCCATACTAACAAGGACACATAAAAAATCATAAATAACGGGATTGAAGTACTGGATGATACACTGTATTCCACGAAAAGTTTTAAGACATTTGTCAAATTCTCTAGAGATGAAGCGATACGACACAACTCCTCTTATTTTTAACTCTTTCGGGACCAGTTCATTAGACAAGTAAATACAAATTTCTAACAAAACTATATAAAGAAATAATAAAACAGTATAGACTAACGCGGCTCCTTGACAACTCATCCAAGTGTAGTATACACAACAAAATAATTTAATCAGACAAATGTTTGCAGAAGTAGGAATCGTTCCGGGAGAGATTGCCTTCCAAATGTTCATGACTACTAGTTGGACAGGATCGTACTCCCGAAATAATGGAATGGTGGAAATTATTAGCGGAAACGCAAAAAATCCAACGGTCATGATGTAAATACAGAGTTCTCCGTGTCCAGGCTTCTTTTTCAATATTGCTTTCCAATCTGTCATTAAAACGTAAAATAAGGGATGAATTATTATTTCTAAATAACCAAAGTACATTTTTGTAAAAAAAAGTTTATTGATTTAGGATGGGCGAGTCAGGATGTTTCTTACTGTGCACGTGAAGAGACACTGAGGTGTCACCACTGATGATTTTGAAGGTTTGTGTGATAAGATAGCAAGTTTCTGGTACATGTTTATCCACAGCGGCGTGTGACATCCGGGCTATGCAGGTAATCGAAAAGAATAAAGTGTAGTAACCCAACTGTTCCAAATCTTTTAACCGCTTCCAATTAGCCAGCAGCCAAAACACTCTGCCAAGACAGGATAAAATTATAAACGTCAATTTGTGGGCAAGGTGGCGCCATAAAAATTTGGAGAAGGAGGTGCCTCTGCGACGTCCTTTTTTGTTGGGATTCGGGAAGTGCTTTGGATTGGGACGAACGTCAACCAACTGCGTAGGAACGATGTTATTTGCATCGTTGTAGATGGCATTGTTTTCCTTGTGTCTACTGTAAATTAAGTAGGGTGGCTGAAGGAATTTTTGGACCAGGAATTGAACACGAATAGAGCCCTTGGTGAATTCCATTTTGTTTTTTCTTTATAATTTAAGAAACTGTAGTTTCAGCTTGTTTTAGACTGAAAGTGGTTTCAAGACGTTCTGTGACTACTGCGAGTGGTAGGTATTATTGGCAAACTAAAGTATTATGGACAATATGTAACTGTTAATATAAGCTGATGTTTTAGGGCAGAAAAACAGACATTGTAATGACTGACGCCTGTAAACACGTAAATAAAGTTATACTCTATTCTAGTAAGTTACATATAGATAGTATGATTTTTCACCCTTGTGAATATTTGGACTTTATATGTGATTTGGATATTGTTGAGGATAGAAACAGGTACAAAAAGCTGGAAAATGTTTTAATATGTATCTATTTCTGGGCTAATGATAAATTTTTATATTAAAAATAAATGTTGGTACAATGTTCATACACGAGGGTTGTTTACAATGTTGTGACTCACTTTTGAACATTCTTTTATACAAGAACTTTATTCAGTTGGGGCCAAATTCTGAAGCCAAATGTTTAAACCTTGAAAATACACGTAAAAAACTAAAAATCAAGTGAATTTCAACCCCTGGATTGAATCTATTACCATGCTAATCCAACCAAAGCTTCAAAAAATTAAAAGTCTGCCCCTAGTCTGTCATGGTCATCCATCACTGGAAAATGGACAAATCCGCAAAAGATCTTGCACTTCAGATTCAAGTGACAGCATAGATGCTTGCTTTCTGTGACAAGATAGGAATTTATTGACGAAAATTTTCAATATGCGTTTACTTTAGCCACTTAGCTAGATAAGCTTATATCAACATTTAAAAAACACTGCATCAAGAAACGTGGGCAAGTTAATTGGGAAGACAGATTTTTTCTATTTTGCGATAGTACACCAAATCACACTTCGGTGGTAAAAAACCAAAGAAGTATCACATGTGCTTTGTTAAATTGTACATCCCTATTAACAACACTTGCATTGTTGCACTGTCCAAGTTTAGGGATTTTTGTTTCCCATACTGAAGAATTACAAGCATATGAAAGTTTATCTTGAGAAAAACTTTGAAAAAAAGTCCTATCTCAATACTTGAACACTGAGACCCCGTTTTCTACGCCAGAGATCACTCAACCCTACAGTAACATTTCTTTAGAATGTCCGGAGTTTCATCTATCTGGCTGTTACTATCAGCAGTTTTCACCTGTAGTTTCATGACGAGTCAGTTGTTATTTTAATGTGAGTCACAACATTGTAAACAACCCACGTATGTAAATGTTTGTAGAGCCCGCGTATTGAACCATATTGGCAACTCGTCAATTTGTCCACAAAATATTTTCAGTGTTTTGGAAAATATTGCCGAAAGTCCAGGCATATAGACCACGAGTAATGAAACAAAAACAACAAAAGAACAAGTATTATAAATAAATGTATCTACAACAATGTGAAAAAAGGTTTTATCATTAATCCCATTTTTATGCAAATCTATGCTAACAAAAGTAATTACTAAATTTCACTTTTCAAATAGTTCTAGAAGTGATATTATTCAACCCCATTATAATTTTTAACAAACTTTTAGTACGTATGTAAATAGAAATTAAATTATACGTAATTATTGTGAGGTAGAATATTATGCTTTAAAAATTATTTACAGTTTGATTTCTGATTTTGAATCAAATGCGATAGTTTCAGCTAAATTTTACAGTATGTGGCTGTAATTTCTTGAATATAATACAAAGTAATAGGCAATAAGGGCTAACTTTCAACTTTGATTTGTTATTAGCCATAGTTGAGAGTATTTTTATATGCTGACTTAAATGACTTTTTAACTTGTATTTTAATAAAATTAATAGACAATAATGTACATGTATAGATCAATAGTTCTCACTGCTAATTTTTACCATGCACTGTTTGATACAACGTTTTTCTCTAACTGTTTTGTTATAGTGTTTGCTTTGATTGATTGATTAATTCTGGAATTAAATAAATAGAGATCCATTAACTACATTCCGATTCAATCGGCTCGTTTTCTATTTTATTGTGTATACAATACACATATGTCTATAATTTGATTTTACTATGATCATCATAGTATGATGGATATCTAATTAATCAACTACTCGCCATGTCAGCACCAGGAGCAAACAGTGCGCTCTTGGCTTGTATTAAACTAAGTTACTAAAATGGTTAGTAATTTAATAATAATAATAATTTATACAAAACTGAAAATCACATGTTCAGTCGGAACACATGTTTTCATGCAATATGTTTTGGAATTCATATCTACATTAGTAAATTATGGGCAGAATAAGAACTGCTTGTAGATTGTAGCAACCTAAATTAAGGTTACTCTTAGGTAGAAAAATCAATAATATAGGTAGACTAAAATATTAATAACTGTGTAAGTAAATTTAAAAAACACATTTCCAACTGGTAGTAAATACAAAAATAGACAGTTTTCAATGTTATGGTTGACAATTAAACAAAGACGTTAAAGAAAAAGCCAGATATTGACAACATACCCTGGCATTCCATTTCAGGTTTTACTAAATTTTCGAGTTTCGAAAACATCCCAACCTTCTTAAATTAAGTTGTTGTATGAATAACGTGATCACATAAACCACTCAAGACAGACTAAACGAGAGGAGAAGTAATGCCTTGATTTTCTTTCATTTGCTGTATATGTAAAAAATCGTTAAAAATCCCGTTCCTATCTTCCGTCCAAATGAAGTTGTCATATTATGCTCAAAATTCAACAAGGTTCAAGTCAAATTTAACCAACATCAGTAATTAGGTAGAAATAGGGGCTCATGCATGGAGGAACATGTTCATATGCATAAGCCTACTAAATTTGTCCCACCATAGTGGTAAACATGCATACATTCCTGTTTTTAACCCAATTAATTTGCCTTAATAAAGAGAGGCCTATCTAAAAAATCTGGTATAAATAATCTAAGTGAAAATCATAAAACAATTATTAGACCTCATATCACAATGATATCATTGATAATCCATAGACATGTAATGTTTTTTTCATTAAACATTAGATGTTCTTCAATTTTAAAGTTTTATGTCATTATTCTTTAATTCTAATGTATTTAATTTGGAGTATACTTATCGTAACATGTAGATAGATTTTGTAACTTTATTCACTTCTAATTGTAACATAACGTTAATTTTAAATCTTTAAGTACATCGCTCCACGTCTTAGATGACTACCTCCACGCCTTGCCATTATTCATTTTCAGCAACACCAACGTGACCGCGCAATTAATCATCGCATCCATAATCAGCAATGCCGTTCGAAATTTAACCGGATTCACAAATGCCAACCTAAACCCTATTTTCGGTAACGACCTTAATATCATTCTTTCACGGCGGGTAAAACACCGATCCTTCCAAAACTCGTCAAACTTCCTCCCATTCATATTCGGGATGCCTGACAGTGTCACCAGCAAAAAGTTAACGGCCATACAAAAAAAGAAAACTACGGAACAGCACAAATACAGCAACAGGGGGAACTGATTATACATGGCCAGCATCACGTACCCGCCCCAACCAGTTGTCATAATACCCATGCTAACCAGCACCGTTAAAAATCGGTTAACAATACTGCTCTGTATTTCAATAATGATTCGAAGAACTTGAAAATTTGCTACACATTTCCTGAATTCCACAACGGTGCATTTATACTGAGTAAAATGTGTCTTTTTCGGAAACAGTTGTTTGGAAAGATGGATACACGTTTCTAAAGTAACTATACAAATGAATAACATTACAGTAAAGACCATCGCTGCCCCTTGACAACTTAGCCAAGTATAGTACAAACTGCAGAATACTTTGATGACCCAAAGTTGTACCGTGGTGGGATTCGTCTGCGGGGAGATCGTCTTCCACACGCGCATCACAATTAATTGTACAGAATCGTATTCTCGAAATAGAGGAATTGTTGAAATTATTATGGGAAATGCAAAGAATCCTACAGTCATGATGTAAATGCAGAGTTCCCCGTGGCCAGGCTTATGTTTCAGTAGCGTTCTCCAATCTGAAAGTACAACAATAGGCAAGCCTAAAATACAAAAAAGTATCTGCCAGACACACACACATACAACTCTCCTGTCATTGTCACAAAATTTGATTTTAGTGATTTTTAATGGATTTATGCAAAGTACTGAATAACAAGATGGTAGGAATGATTTATGCAGAGATTTTGTTACATTACCCCATTGTGTAATTTGCAGGTTAATTTTTTTAAAAATTTTGTTTGACTTTTGAAACATTTTTTGGGTCTAACAACTCTTATTAGTTAAAGTACAATATTATTCGAGAAATTTCTAAAAAGCCGTTTGTTTGTCTCACCTTTTAAGTGTATAGAAATTGAGGGATCTCTCTCCA
>JAHZNB010006901.1:0-12463 GCA_027744295.1 Callyntrura guangdongensis | reverse complement strand
TTGTGGATAAAAAGGAGTTGGTTTCTCTTTCACGATGCCGTATAGTAGGTATAATCTAAATTTATAGTGTGTGGCCCAGTTGTTGAAATAGAAGTCATTAGATAAAAATGAGTAGGATCTCAATAAACAACAATTACCGCTTGTAAATAGTCATGCATGTTACCATTTGCATTTGAATGCAATTCAATACACTGATTGTCGATCGTCACCCCATTGTTTTGCATTAGAGGCAAACAAGCGCAAGATCTCTTTTTTTGGTCTATAGTGCAACAACAGCATACCAAAGTTTTGAATAGAGTCAAGTTACCGCTAAACAAAACAGCCAAATCAAGTCAGATACTACTGCTGCTGCTGTTTTAGTAGGTATGTATATTTAATTGTTACTGTGTGATAGTTAAGGAAATCGGTTATGTTGCATAAATGATAAAAAACCTTTATCACTCCTTGAGGCTCAATTGTGTGTGTGTGTGTACGCTTGCAATTTGTAGTAGGCATATATGGTCAAACGAATCATGAACAGTGCACTATTACACGAAGGAGCTGACATCTCTCTCCATTTGGCTGTGTGTTTTGTTTTTAGACCCTCGAACAGGAATAATAAATGGGGGTTCAACCCAAAGAATTTAGCTGATGATTTTGGCGTTAATGACTAAACACGTAGGTGGTGATGTTGTGTTGGATGATCATGATGACGATGATGATGGTGGAGGTTGGATATATTAGCCTGCTTTGTTTTCATCTCACAATCATCACCGCCATGTAACAGCCAAACCTACCACCATCTTTTCATCTCTATCATCAGTTTTACTGCCTTTCAACCATGCACTCATTCTCACAAAATGTGGATGATGATGATGATCGATGCCAAGTGATTATGTGACCATTTGTAAAACAAACGGTTTTCTTAATCATCATCACCTAAAACAGTACACCGCTTAAAAAAATACCAATAACAACGTACATTTTCTCTCATCTTTTAAACTGCTGTCTTAATAAATGCAGCTAGCAATCCTAATCCTATGCAGATTGTATAATTCGGCAAAATTTTCCTTATTACAAGTACATTAAGCTAATTACAGAGTATTTTTTCTTAGCTATGTACCATCCTTGTTCCCCATTAATACGGCTATCAGTTCTGTATAATTATTGCTATCCATAGCATAACCGACGATTTAGCTGATCATTTACTACACTTCTTTACTCCTTATGCATGATGCATAGCCAAATTTGCATCATGTGGAAGAGGAGAAAAAGAGCAAATGAAAATTCACCATGTTGTACTGTTGTGTGTAACACCAGCGGCCCAACTGTCAAGATATTTTGCTTTTTTTTTGATGATGATGGTTTTACTGATTTCTTTCGTGCATTCCATAACACAATATATACAATATTACCCCTATCGTTTTCTTTGCCAAAGTAATACAAATATAATTATTTCGTTTTTGTTACGTTACGTGTTACACATCAGTCACCTACTCTTTCGTTTCTTTGACGAGAAAGATAGAGCAGCATGTATCGCCGTAGTAAAAAAAAGTTTATAATTACTTAGCGAGCGTTTTTTCTATACCCATTAAGAAGCAAAGACATCTGAAAAGGTTTAGGAGTTTAGCTTGGAAAATAAATGAGTGAACGGTTATAATATATCATGCAAAAAATATTTTCGTGTATGCAAATGCGACCTAGCTGAATGAGCAGAGTAGTTGTAATAGTAAGTAAAGTAGCAATAATGGAGTGAATGAATATATATGTATATCTGAATGAACGAGTGTGTGTCAATAAGCGACAATGACCATCCACGACCAATTTTTTATTAACGTAAGATGATTATTGAAAAAGGCTTAACGGTGAAAATGGCCGACAGAATTAATACACATGGTAAAAATGACCTATAGCGGCAGTGCCTAGTGAAATTGACCGACAAAATATACATTGGTATAATGATCAATAAGGAATACGCACGAAAAAAACTTTCATGTTATTTATATACATGTTACAAATTCTTTATTTTTTGTTGTGTCATAATATACCGTAGTCAGATTTATTAGCTATCTAGGAGAAATAAAAATTATGCAGGTGTCCACGTACCGCAAAGAAGTTTTAAGCAAATTGGAAAATTCCATTATTACATGTTATCAACGTGCGTTCATGATTATGACTCTGAAGCTACTTTTTTTTAAACATGTGGAATAATAAGATCTAGACGCGACTAAATTTGATTTTATAAACGAAAGTCCGTCACAGCGAAAGACAATTACGCAGCCGGAAGCGTCCCAATCGTAAACTATTTAAATTCGGTGAGTTTTGCTCTTAAGAAAGAATAATATTTTTTATTTCCACTAAATGGTTTAACTCAACAGACTGGCTATATACCATTATCATACAACAAAAACAGAAAATAAAAACCAAAACGATTGCTTTCATACCAATGTATATTTTGTCGGTAAATTTCGCTAGGTACTGCTGTTGTCGGGCATTGGTTTTGTCGGACATTGTAGTACTACGGAATGAACAGTAGTTGAGGAAGGATGCTCGCTCAAAAGACAGCTTGCTCGTTCGCAACAATCATCTTTGAAAATGTGAAAATGAGCATTGCTCCTCTCTCTCTGAAGGTGCGAGTTGCTTTTAATGTTTGTCTATATAATATTCACATCGATTGCTGCTGCCTGGTGATGATGATGATCATGATCCCAATAATAATCTACTGATGATGTTAACCATCTGCTCTTCTTTCGACTCTCTTAAACAATAACTAAATTATTTAAAAAAGTTGTTTAGTAACCTTATTTTCCTGTCGTGTGTGTGCAGTCGAGTCAATACCATGCAAAATATGTGCTTAACAAATGTATAAAATGTGAATAATTTGCTGATTCCCTCTACCTCTCCCTGTTTTACTCTGTGTGTGTGTGTGCCGGGAATATGAATCACCCTTTTTCGTTTCTGTGGTGGCCGTCGTTAGAGTTTTGCTGCATGTTTTTACTCCAAGTGATACTATGCTGCATGCCATGGGAGAGAAGCAATGTGTACGACTGTGCGAGTGAAGACTGTGGCTCTCCTTCCGTCGTCTCTTCGTTTTGTTGGTCACTGGTCCCTTCAGCAGCGTCAAATGAGAAAAGTAAACAAGCCGTTTAGGGATGAAATATGTGCTTCCACACAAATATCTCATAATGGTTAAAGTAATTGGTTTGTTTATATTTATATATTGGCAGGTAATAATAATGAGTAAAATGCTTTAAAATATAATGAAGACTTGTACTTTGGTTGCTACCAACTTACCCTCTCCACTTGCTCGTAAATGTTTTCATGTGGACAACGATGTTAATGATGATAGTTCCGCTGTTGACTGGCAACGATAATTAGATGGAGTCCTACTCTTGCAACTTATACCTCCATCCATTTCATTCTCCCTGGATTTATCTGCTCCACTCATATATTTAAGTGGCGTGGTATGCAGGTAGTTGTGATGAGCAGAAAATAACTTGCTGCTAAGAAAGCCGCTTTTTGTGTTTCAACATTTTTTTTGTTGTTTTATTTATTTCCCCTTTCATTATTTTCTTCAAGTTAAGAAATATTTTACTACTAAAACATATAAAGCTGTTTCATTTAAATAATAGGCAGTAGTGGTGTAGTTTGTTTCTGCGTGAAACAGTAGCTACCAGACAATTAAATTCCCTGATAAAAATGATAAGACATATGTTAATAATAACAAGGATAATTTTCAAGGAAGAAAAAAACGACTTACTTACATATCGTGTCTCAAGCATAAAACGGTGTGTCCTCCTTTGGTTACATACAAATATGATGCTCTTCATCTCAGTCTTCTTTTTCATGTCTTCTAGTAAAATACTACAACTTGCTACGCAGTAACAAATAAATGTACCTGAGCATATCACACACGTGTACACAGTAGTACACAGAAACACAGCCAGTAAATCGGTTTCATGGAAATGTAATTTTGATGTATTTATATAAATAAAAATACATCATCCACTCGATGCTTGGATTTCTTTAAAAAAATAATTTTTTGACTGATATATACATCCTTTCAGCCTGTTTACTTCAACGCTAAATGAAAACATAAAGGATTTGTATTAGCAATCGTAATGATACTTTCCCCTGCACGGAAAGGGGAAACCGATATAAAACGAGTCGATTGAGATTGTTGTCTGTATACAATAGCAGGGACTAGATGCCAAAGAATTTAGGGTATTGGCGTGGAGTTACCGAGCCTAATGCATAGGATACAGGTATAATAAACCATATCAAAAATAAAAATGTATTCAAACTCGATTTCTCTGTTGATAGAAGCATAAACAAGAAATAAAAATCATACAACATTCTGCGGTGTATTATGAAGATGTCAAATTTTACGGGGAATCAAAAGGGGAGGCCTAGCGTAGCATATATCTTTATATAGATTTGTGTACAGGTAGCTAAAAGGTAGCTAGCTTGGATGAAGGATGAGATGCTTTTTCAGGTCAGGTGTTTATTCCATTCAGTGCTTTTGAAGCTTGGAAGTAGGAAGAACACCAATACCAATTACTAATTGAATCAACGAATTGTTCCCCTGAAGAAGGGGGATACCGTGTGTGTCATTCACACACACAACAGCACACGTACAATTTCATGTAATGTACTCATATTTTAATGCGGCACATGAACAAGTAATTGCGATCTTCACTTGAATTGTCAGTGTAAGTTGAATTACCCTCTCCACCAACCAACTAGACTTGATATGTGAAAGGTGTGAAATTCATTTGAAAAGTGATATTTTGTGGCCAACAACAGTAATGCTGTACCACTGGCGTCTTTTCGTTTGTTATGCTTGCCTGAGTGTAGGGAAATGTTTGTTTATAACAGATCTCCCTTTCAATTACAGCAGCGGCGTTGTTAGCCTGCATCGCTAGTAATCTCTTTTTTATTGCTTGTAGTAGGCTTTGACGCACACGATGCATGGTTGTTGTCAGCGTAGCTTGCCGTTTGTTTAATTTTTTCTAAAAAGACGCAAATAATTATTGGGCCCCTCCCATTCCCAATCAATTATGACTATGACTAGTTTTTATTTCTTCATAAATGGTTTCGTATTATAGAAGTTAAGCAATAAAGACTGTAACCATTATTATAATTTCAACTTGCATTTCGTATCGATATATTTGTTTTTAACTGCCATAGTATTGAATAGCGTGTCAAGGTTCGAAAATGAGTGTGTATGTGTGCGTAAAAGTGCTGCCTCTTCCTTTCTTAATAGTTTCAATGTACACAATGCCAAGTAGTTTTTTAAATTATGGACGGTAAACTTGAACTAAAAATGAATACCTGCTATTTCAAATCCTCTCAACGGTCGTACTCAGAAACAACTTATGTAATAACATTTTAATTAGCAATAAGTTTCTAGTTTCTTTGCCTTTTTACGTAGTCTTCGAAATAGAATAACCTGAATCAGTGCCGATATTCAATCATGAATCATGATAGTTTTATTAGACTACATAGGTATATTATGTTAAAAGCATTAATATTTGGTAGCATTTTTTTTTTTAAAAAAAGACTAAAAATATACCATATTGTTACGATTACGATTGAGGTAAAGCACGAAAACCACTTCTCTGAACAAGGTAGTGAAAACAATAAATTATATTTATTTATAAAAATGAATTAAAAATATTATTATAATGTATGCATTACAATGGTAAAGCCCTCAAACATTGATATCATTTTACCTGTTTTTGTTGTTCCTTTTCCTACTGACATGCATGTATAATATTTATGTTCACTGAAAAGAAAACTAAATGTGCTCAGTTGAGCAATAGCAAAATACAATCAACCATTTTCCAATTGTTCTCACATGGATAAAGACAGTTACACCATGATGGAAGAGTATATTACACATATTTTCTTAGTGTATCGTATAAATCGTACAATATGGAACCATATTGGGTAAATTTAGAAACTGATGTATGCAGGTTTTTAAGGTTTGAAAAAAAAAGTAGCTAAAAAGTAGCTGAGTGTGAATAATAAAAACATCTTGATATCCAAATTGGTTGTCGTCTGGCGAGTTGTTTAAAAAAGAATTTACGGCATTTCATGTTCTTTTTTAATGTTCATTTCCCTGTTGTAAATGGTGACATGTACTTGAGACAGATCGATACTACAACAACATGGCATATTTGTACCTAAGCGACATTAATGTGTGTCATGGAATGGATGGGTTATCTTAATGTGTACGAGCATAACTCTGTAAAAAAATAAAAAAACGCAATTGTTTTGAGGAAACATTACCATTACCATGTTGTACACATCATCATAAACATTTTTATTGGATGATGATTTTCACTCACAACAAAGTAGACTGATCGTTTAAATGCCGTACGACATGCCACATGGATGTATTAATTTTTTCCTGTCGTCGTCCATTATTCCTCTGCTGGCTGACAATAATAATAACCCTGTTTTATTACATGTCCATTTTTTTCTATTCTTCAGGGTGCGACTGTTATGTGGAGAAAAAAAAAGTTTGATGAAATTTTTATTCGCATCCTGTATGTCTTTGCTTGAAGAAGTACTTTGAACACAGAAGTCGATATTTACATACCTATCATTTACCAGCACGTATTAATAAATATGTAGGTGCTGATACGTGATATGTTCACCTGAGCATGCATATTATGTACGTGTACAGTCTTATCCCTGTTCCTATCCCCTATATAGGCGGAACCGTAATGGGTACATGGTTTTGCACGTACATTTTTACATTATTGTTTAAAACCGATATTATGAGCATATTATGCATGTACTTTTTATTGATGCAGGATTGAGGATAGTTAGTCATGCTGTCTCCAATGGATTACAATTTGCCTAATAATGTATCATTTTTTTTCGATTTCCATACATAGCTATTATCGGCCTTGTTTCACTCGATTTAATGTCTCTGTTATTGAAACTATCCAATTTCTCCTGACTCGACATTTTTATAATCACTTGCTCAATTTCGAGTTTAAAAAACACAGCTATAACTTCAACATTATACCTGAAGTTACTTCCTCCCTCTCTTTAATAATTCACTACAAATTGGACATGAACCGAAATATTTTTTCTTGGCGGATTGTTAGTTGGACTGAATTTTTCTCGGGTGTATTGCCACTAAAAAAATATTTTAAATGGAGTGTATGAACGCGAAAAGAGTGGGAGAGAGAGAAAAAAATAAAATTTTAGTACATTATAAAATAAACGATTGTACTATTTATAAATATATATTGAAAACAAGAAAAAGACGGAGTATGGTAAGATGTCAATGCAAATAAGCCATTTATTGTTAATGTCGCACTTATGTATTACCTATTACATGGTGCATGTATACTGTTTGCAGAAAAGGAAATAGATGGGATTGGGCTATTAGTAGATTATGTAGCAGCGATATACACACTCAAGTTATGATATTGTCGGTAGCAATTGAAGTAAATTGTATAATAGTGCCCTTGTTTTATTAAATGTATATGGGCACCCCCGTCCATACCCATTTCTAATACCCATATTGTACGCGTATATGTATGTATATATGTGTGCAGAGTGTGTTGGGGAAACTACTTGACTATCAAGATTTTATCAAGGTTTGCAACAGGCAAAAATTGAACAACTTATTTTTGCAGTCAAATATGTCATTTATTATTCATTAAATGCTTTACTTTAAATGATGCATGCCAATTCAATAAGGTAATTCAACTGATTGTCCACGTATGCTCTAAAAAATTGTGTGTATGTAATGTCAACAAGGAAAGCAATTCAACGTTTCAGCTGTGTAGAAAGGCGTCCTTTAAGTATGCCAGCATTGCTTGGCCATTTAATATATTAAATTTATTGTGATTACATCATGTAAATTATGCAACTCAACCCTAATTGATTGAAGCCTCTAGAAACACGCATTCTTGCTGTGTTAACAGGCAATCATTTTTAGCAGTTGCGATCAGCTATTGTTTGTTAAGGTGGGACACTGTGAGACAAACGATTAATTTTAAAGCTTTATTATAATGTCTATAAAGAAATGGAAGAGGTGTGTATTTTCCCGTGGTCCGTTCACGTAGGTCCCGTTGATTTTTTCAAAGGAATCGGTCAGTTGCTCCCATTAAATAAATAACAGTGATAAATGTATTGAAACCTTCTTTGTAAAGCAACAACTACCAATTCAATTCTCATTATATTTATGTTGCTATTGAATTCATTTGATGTTACGCTTTGAAATTAAAAATTGTATGCAACCCTTTGCGACCACAGCAAACGTCATATTTACAAGTAACACGTTTGTCGATACAGAAGCACTCATACAAATTTTTGCTTTTGCTCGTGACTAACGAAGTAATTAATGCATCCACACATTCACGTATATATCATAACAAACTTTTTATGTATCATCCCAAATAGGCATGTACCCATCATAAGAACACAGGTTGGCGTGATGGCACATCTCTAATGATTTTGACAGAAAGACCCCTGGCCCTCTGCTATAAGTACACGTGAACACTTGATTCTTATACTCAATTCAATTACATCCAGTGAAAAAATGAGCTGCTGTCAATGAAATGTGGACCAATGAAACGGAACATTTTAAACTGCACTGACTGCTGTCCATCATATTGTACATACGCTTTAAAATATGTAATATATCTAATGAAGTTATGGATATGATGGAACGCGTACAGGCACTTTGAAAGGGACTAAAATTACGATTAGAT
This sequence comes from Callyntrura guangdongensis, assembly GCA_027744295.1. Taxonomy (NCBI): domain Eukaryota; kingdom Metazoa; phylum Arthropoda; class Collembola; order Entomobryomorpha; family Paronellidae; genus Callyntrura; species Callyntrura guangdongensis. Next base: position 3,743 of record JAHZNB010006901.1, on the reverse strand, counting down.
AAATCTATAAGGAATATATACATGGCTACATGTTTAGTTTAGCTTGCCCATTTTACGTATATTGACGCACAAAATGCGTTACTGCGAAAACCTGGTAGCGTGTTTAGTTAACAGAAGTGAGAGTGACAGACACCTTCCTGGACAATTTTATCCATCTCCCTTTCTCATGTCATTCCCTTTCTTAATACCTACTTCATTATTACGCTACTTATGACTTTGTGAATACAGGGAGACATTATCGGTAGGAGCACATATTGTCAGTTACAAAGTGAAGCATATTTACCACAATCATAATTATTATTTAGCAAAGTGATTTTTTAAATAAAAAAATTACTTCATTTACCAGGGTAGTCATAGACTCATTACTATATATACTCCTCTCGTGTGTATTGGTCAAGCTTTGGTGTCCGCGGTGTTGACGACTAGGGCTTTTTAATACTATTTGCTCATTACTGGCTTCAAGTATTTACCTACCACTGTCGTATAAACAAAGCCCGTTGCAGAGGGACACGGTACACATACCTTTCGGGGTTTCAGATCGATGCATTGCCACCGCCAGCAGACTTTGAAACAAAGTACTGTGGTGCGTTTGTTTCTCTTCTTATCTAATCGTGCAAACCAACCTATTACGTGACATGAAATGTGCTGTCTATCGTACCGTTTTGGACGACATGCCGGCTTCATCATCATCATCACCCTCACCACCACTACTACTATCAGCAACAACAACATTGAGATAATGAAGCTCCATCCTTGTCTACCTTGCAAAGTAACTTGACTGACTGACTTGTGAGTGTCCCCCTATCATCCTATCTCACACGCGTTTATTCCTCTTTTTCATTATTAATTCATGTGTGAGGTGTCGCCCGGGTTTGTTAATGACAGCATCCTCCATTACAGTTTCGGAATAACTAACAGCAAAATTGATAATTAGATGACAGACCCAGCCCATTGCTCATTTTACTTTTTTTTCCTTTACTCTTTTACCACCTTACCCATTCACCAACCACGCCGTCACTAACCACTCACGTCGACGAACAAGTCTTTTCAATGCCGTTTTGTTCAGTCCATTTATTTCCAAGTTACCAGTGTCGACAATGTTTTTGTATGGGGTATTTGGCTTTCAGAACTTTACTTTGATACAGAGGCACAAGTCGAATAATAGTGCAACAAAACTGCCGGCTGAAATGTAAGGGTGCGGTGGGAACATGAGTACTGTGTGTGCACTGTGCTTGATGCCTAGTAATTCCATAAAACTTACTTTCATAATGTCCTGCATAAGTACTTACAATAACATACACGTAAACCTATTATGTGTGTGCACCTAATACAGTTTCTTTCCATAAAATAAAATTTCCGCTCTGTTCGAAAGAGTTGGTGCAGTCTACTAGGCTGGTTGACTAGCAGCAAAGGCACATGAGGATATTGTGTATGAATTGTTCATTTTCTCACCTGCCTGCATGGCTCGCTCACAATAACTCTCACACAACGACCATCCAGCCATCCACCTCAACTCAACTGCCTGTCAACTTTAATTTCATTGCAACTTTTAGTACGTCTTTCTCACTGACATTTCAGCTATTTACTGTCATGTCAGTTTTTATATGGATGGAAATGTTAATACACGAGAAGAATTTTATGACGAAGAGACGAGACCGCTGTTGTGCTGTATTATTTTCCCAGACCAAATTTAGTTAGCAATGGCAGCAAAAAAAAGTGAAAAAAATGATGGACGGAACGAGAAGCCGAGTGTATTCGTATAGGTAATAATATTATTCATGTTAGGTATGTATAATGTATTGTATATGTATGTATATTACATGTCATCAGGTTTTGATGGACATTTCAAAATTGTGATTTCTCTCCCCCTCTCTCTCGCCGTAAAAAAATGCGTTCTCATCAGTTTCAATAATTAATTGGCTGGCACGGATGTTTTACCTCTAATACTGGCACAGGAAGTAAAAACGTATACTATCTGTATATATTATACCGATGATGATACACATAAATTATGCTCAAGCATTTCACAGTATACTAAAAGCATTAACACACATACCACGTAAGCGTGGCTACTGGCTACTACGATGCAATGCAGTGTGTAACTCGAGGAAATAGGCCTCCCAATCGGCGTGCCAGTACGAAGTGCGAATTGAAAAAAAAACTTGTGTAATGCGGCGTCTGCTTACAGTGTCATCAAATAACAATGATAAATTGACTATACGAAGTAGGGAAGGAGGTGATGAAAAGGTATGCTCCGACAACAGCACATTATCTAGGCTGCCAGTGTCCGGTTAAATTTGATATTTCAATTGATTCGTTTTTACCATCGATAATTTAATAAAGATATTCATGTCCATATATAGTTGTTCCCCTGAAGCTCAAGTGTTATTTCTTTTTATAAATTTGTAGTAGTCAGTTGGTCTGTTGTTTTATTTAGCGTTTAGCCCCATGTTTTTGTTCGACGTAACCACGTACATAATACATTTGGTTCTACATGAGTTGTTGTTGAGATTAGAGAAAATGGAAGAAATGATCGAAATTGAAAAATTGACGAGAGAGTTAAAAAATTATGCATGAAGTTATTATCATTGTTAACCACAACAGTAGGTGTAGAGCTGCCACCAGCAGGGCTACGATCACCCTCTCAAAACCAACAATCATCCTTTTGCTACTTTACCGACTCCTGTACAATGTAACACTCGAGCATATATGCATGCATCAAAAACAAATACGACTTGTAAATCTTATCTGAAATTCTCTGAAAGACTAATACAAAAGAAAATGTATCTATTATGCATGTGCCACATGCATATATTATGAATAGATATAAAAACATGTACAGATAGACAACCCATCACACTAGCTAAATGACTTATTGAGGTGTCTGCCGCTGCTGCTACTTTTGCACTCATAACTCATTTGTTCTGCCTGTAACGCCTACCAAAAGATCAGTCAGCAATGGCCTGAAGCAATTATTTTTTTATAATGTCTAATATATTTAGTAGACTCCGTTGCTCGTATCCTTGACTTGTGCTATGATGTGGGGAAAATGACATAAAGACAAATAAACAATTTGATGTTTAAATTTTTTTATCACCACCACAAATATTAAGCTGTCGAAATGTAAATTTTGCAGTACAAGTACAACTGTCCTTTCATAACTCAATGGCAATATTTTTGTTTAAACTTTATTTATAAATAATGTTTACACTAGTGACAACGTTCAATATTATGCTTTTCACTTGGTTGTAATTTCTATATGTGCTGACGATGCCTTTATTATTATAAATAATCATTTTAATTTATAATATATTTTGCGTTGTTGTTTTTATGATTAGAATCTGGAGGCTCCGGGAACAACCATCAAGCATTTAACCCTTCAACCAGAATATATGCGCTTATACAATATTTATATTATAAAATAGCATGTTGTATAAAGTAAAAAAAATGCCTTCTTTTTTGTTGCACTTGTAAATACATATGATGTTAAGCATATTACCCCGAAGATTTTCGTTGAAGTCGCTTAGAGGGATTTTGTGAGCAGGTGGTAATCATAACACAGCATTCCGGGAAAGATATCATTCACAAGAAAATTGTGCCGTTTTTATAGCCATTCATATTCTGTCATGATTTCGCCCGATAACCAGAGAGCCGTAACTAGCAACTAATGTTTTGCTGTTGCTAAAGATAATATGAGAAATGAGAGTAGTAGACAGAGGGATACGTATACTGTTGCTAAGTCA
>JAHZNB010006900.1:0-14659 GCA_027744295.1 Callyntrura guangdongensis | reverse complement strand
AGTCTCCTCTATCTAATACTATGTTCAGTAGCTTGCGTAAAGATTGATGTGCTGAAATATCGACTCCTAAAGTTGTCGCAACCTTTTCCGAAATTACTACGTACAGGACCATTGGACCGAGTTTTTGAAAAGTAGATGGGATGTCACACATACTCCAATGAGAGCAAGTTTAAAAGTTCCAACCATGAAGGGCAATATTTTGGTGTTATTCATTGTCATCATTGTTATTTGGGGTGGACAGTTTGTGGCGTGGCTGATTTTCTTGTTTGAAACAAAAGCAAAGCTACTTTCATACTTGCAGACTAAGCTTTACAGTATTTACACAAAATCGGTAGAAGTGATTACGTTTTTTAAATAAAAATAATTGCATTCTTTGGTAGAATTAAGTTAGAGAGAGGGAGAAAATAAGCTTTCTTGGACATAATATCCGTTCGCTTAGAAACGGAATGAATGTTAGAATCTTAATTTGTAAACCAGCAAAAACAAAAATCTCACTTACATAAACGAAAAGTTCAAGTTCAAAATACAAAAGTCTCGTAGAATATTTAATACAGCAGTTAACTGTTAATTACAGCATCGTGTATGGAGTTTCTCCAAATAAATTCTTCAAATCGTTCTAATGGCCAACCACCCACGTATTTTTAGCTACGGGAATAGAATTAAATAATGAGCTTAAGAAATACGGGTTCAAGTTTTTATCATTTATTATACTTGGTTTACGTTTTACATGCACTATGCTTTTATTTCTATTATCAATGATTCATTGGGTTTCAAAAGGACCTCATTCCTGAATAGATATGGATGGCGAAAAGCTAAAATAGAAATTTGCCATATCGTTGTATTTTATGTATTCATGTTAAACAGTAACCACTTTATACTGACTAACTGACTGAATACAGATTCTTACTTTTCATAAAAAGTATTATTGGCATACTTTCTGTCTTGTAATCCGTTTAAGTTGCTTCATCCTATCGATAAAACTGGAACACTGGAAGCAAGTACCAAAAGTTTGCAGCGTCAGTGTAAAAGCATTTTCATGGAATAAGTATAAAACAACTACTTCATGACTAAAGTTTGTAGGTTCGTAAGTATTGCAATAAGGGACCCAGCTCATTCTTGCCATGAATAAAGCAATCCTTTTCCCTGTTAAGCACCCAGAAAAAATAAGGGCGTTGCAACTGGCATATAACAAAGTGCGCTAAATTATATAAAACAAAAATTAAAAAGATAAGAGAAAACAGTTTCAAAATATGTTAACAATTTTTAAACAGTTAAACAGTTAATTGTATTACGGTTGAAAAGTTTGTGGTGGATATGTAACAGTTGCTCATTAACAGAAAAAACATTTAATTAATCACATAAAAATAAGATGAGCAAAAAACTTGTTTCGGCAAATATTTGCCTGCGTGCACCAGCACTTTAAATTTCATAAATCGGTTGGGTTTTTGTAGTTTTGACCAACGTATACCAGTGTTATACATCTCAGAAAACGATATTGTATTTACAAATTACACTAATGTTTACCGTTGCGTGTGGTATTGGAACATTAATACCTAAGGTGTAAATTTTATTTGTGAGCAAATACATACAACTAACACTAGTTTAACAAGTACGTTTGTATAATTTTTCCGGTAAGACCCATCTACATGTTTCTGATTTTGTGTTGGATAGCGTATACTTTAAGTAGCTTTCTACTTTTTACTTATTGCGATGAGTTATTTGGGACAAAATGGTGAATGGTTTAACAAGTAGTTTGCATTAAAAAAATAAGCATAGTGAAGTGTTTGTGTACGGGCGTGCAAAGTACTACGTGTGGTACTCGAGTCATGTATTATGAATATTTAAAGCAACTTTGATGGCTTATAAAGCAACGATGATAATATATTTTTGACGTTATGAAAAATATTTTATTTACTTGAATGCGAGGAAAACTTACCACCAATGAGGCAACTAGAGCATGCTTTCCCGATCCCGAAGGTATAGTAACTGCTTTGTGTAGTTATAATTGTTCATCGGTCTCTCTGTCTGTCCGTCCATCTCTCATCCATCACTCTACAGGCGAGACGCTTCTGCCTATTTTTTGACACAGCTACGTTTTGGAAGTGGCATATCGGGATTAGAATATGAACAAGTTTAGTAAACCCCCGGGGTTATTTGGGAGGGATCAAAAATTAAAATTTAGCTGGTTCCGCACAAATGTAGCTGAGGCTACTGGCTTTTATGGAATGCAATTTCAACAAATTTAGTCAACATCCGGGGGTTCATTCAAGGGTCAATGTTTAAACTTTGTACAAAATAGCTCAAATTTTTAACAGCGGTACTAAGTCAAATGCCAGGTAAACTAACCTAGTTTTTAGCAAATGAAAGGTTTTGATCAACGTCAGAACATTTTCGTGAGAATGGTTTCAAATAAATTTAATATGACTTAAATTGATAGGGCTCACGATTTATTTGGTTAAGGCAAAAAGTTGATATACGCATATGGCATCGGGTGCACAAGTAGGATCGAATTCCGGTTTTGTGTTTGTTTGTGGTAAGAAATTTTGCTCTCACGAGTTATTACTTTGCAGCAATTCTTCCATTAGGCGATAAAAGAACGTTACCTTAATCCTAAGTGGTACGCAGTGCCTGTGTAACGGCGGTGGAGAGGGGGATAATCCCATCCCGTAATGTATTAGTCTCCCTATCCTGTAATGCTAAAGTAAAAATGCAGGGGGAAAATGACCACTCCAATCCCTAGGTTCGGTTGTGTACTGCGCATAAAAGTTACACGCATTAAGTTTCACGTTTAAGCAAATTAAACTAAAATGCACTTTAATATCGGTATATGATAGTAATGGTTTTATTACTGCTGTCATCAAGTTAACTTAAGTGTTGTTAAATGTTTTTATTAATTTTGAAGACACATGACACAATTTGTATCCCTAACTACTACAGTTAATTAATTACTTACTAGATTACCAAAGTGTTTGTTTGTTATGATAAAATGATGAATTGACTGTGAAGACGAGAGTGACCTTTATGACTTGACTCTACTGGTTGAATGAGAAAGTAGGAAATATTGAACGAATTGTATATCATGACATATGAAAGGTAATCTCAGCAAGGTGAAGCCGTGTTTTGAACATTAGGACCGAAAGGCGGCTACACAATTGGTGTAATTTAGTTAGCCGGGCTCAAGTAAACTGAACATACATTTTACACATTGTGAAAACACTGCTTATGTAGGTTTAGGATAATATAGCGGCTCATTCGGTTACTGACTTCTTCCTTTGCTGTGCCCAATTTCGACGAATCATAAACGACACTTTCTCTCCGATTAAAATACAAGGTGCGTTGAGGTTGGCGTTGGTAATAACCCGTAGTACACTGGCATCGGCCACTCGTAAGCCCCGTACTCCGCGTACCCTCAACTGGGAGTCCACTACAGCGTCTGTGTCGTTTTCAGATTTGCCCATGCTACAAGTACCGCAGGGGTGATAAAGAGTGCCCGTAAACTGGCGAATGTAACACTCAAAATAGGCAGCACTTTTAAAGTGATATTCCTCGCAACCGGGAAAGGGATTGTCGACCAGGCTGGCGTTAAGGTTTTTGTAGGTTAACGTGGTTTCGTACAAACTGACAAGACGTTGGACCCCTTCCACCATTACTGCAATGTCTTCGGGATGAGAGAAGTAGTTGGGTTGAATCAAAGGCTTGTCCCAAGGGTTCGGGGTGGCAAGACGAACCACTCCCCGACTTTTTGGCTTTGCCAGGACCACCGCTACAAAGTTGGCGTCCCGCCAGAAATGGGGCCTTAAATATTGGTAACTAACGTCCAATTTGAGTCCAAGTTTTTTGGAGAAAACTTCAGCAACTGATGGTGACACTCCCAATCCGGTCATAACGTAATTAATGTCAGGCCAGGAAGAGTGAGGCGAGTTACTGCTGGTAATCCAGCCAAGGGCACTGAGGCCACTCACACTGGCAAGCATGCCCTCTCTCTTGGTTAAAAATTTCATTATCTGATATGCATTAAAGTCACGCTCAAAGATGAGACTTTTTGCGTTGAGCGTCACTGGACCCAGCATGGTTATCACGTGATCCTGTAAATAGTAATGAAATCTTGTATACAGTTAATCGTATACTTGCGTCATCATTTCATCAAGTACAAGGACGGGTATAGTCAGAGTATCCATGGACAGTGGACAAGCGGGCAGTGTCCGCTTTCCACTATCAATTTTGTCCACCGATTTTGAACTATGTCCACCGGACAATGGTAAGCAAAGTACTAAAGGCGGGGCACAATGAGATGTGCGCTATCCGGTATCCGTTTTCCATTAAAAATTTTGCTGGACATGGAAAGTTGGATACTCTGGGTATAGTTAAATCTAAGACACGATCAACCCGCTACACGGAATGAATTTAAAACGTGTCAAAGAAAACGGAACCCTAAAATTTTTGCTTCTGTATCGGTAGCTTGATACAAGAGAAGCTCCCAAAAGCTAAAGTTCTTTCGTGATCAAATTCGCGATAACCCTCGTCCTTGGATAAACGTAGCAATCGAAATTCAATGACAACCATAAGCGTTGCTTTTGTTCACCTAACAAATTGCAAAATTTTCACTGTAAATTTTTTAAAAGGTAAGTTTTAGGCCAAAATGAGTACCTTAAATCCTTTGTTTTTTAAATTTACGTAATCTAAATTTCTGCACTACTATTTATTACGACAATAGGTATCCATATCTCTATGACCCTTACCCCTCTTCAAATCCTTTATTCCGGTCTCCACTCTCTATTCCCTCCCTAACCAATCAACGTGGTAATTATAAAGCACTCATAGACACGCGTTAACACCCAATTGATAGTTTTAAACTTCTGCATCGTATGCACCACAAAAAATTAAAAATAAAATAAATTATTGCTGGTACGCAGGGCTTTTAATTTAAGAAATAAGCCATTTTAATGTATCACATAGTGAAGTAGCAGTAAGAGAATATTTGAAAATCAAAAAGATTTTGTTTTGGTCAACCTACAGAGAAGACCATAAACCCTAGCTACAACTCGTTTTAACTAGATAACCGACATAGTCAAAATGAAACCAGCAGTATTAGTGATAATTAGTTTAGTTTTTACTGTTTATCATGCATGAAATATCACTGAAGCGACGATACAGGAATTTGGAAACTTTTTCCATCATTTTTTATTAAGACACGAATTTACTTTAGAACAAAGTGTGTGCACGATTCCACTGGTACCTGTAAATTTGCTCCGACGCCAGGTAAATGAACGCGGCAAGGAAGTCCCATTGTGTGCAAATGCTCCCGTGGTCCAATGCCGGACAACAGGAGTAATTTTGGAGACTCAATAGCCCCTGCTGACACTATTATTTCTTTTTTAGCTCGCACAAATTTCTGCACACCGTATCGCCAGTACGTGACCCCATAAGCTTGTCTGCTTCTGTCCAAGTGCACTTTGATTACCCTCGCATAGCGGTAAATAACGAGATTTTTTCGAAGTAAAATTGGACGAATGAAAGCTTCATACGTGTTCCATCGCTCTCCATTCTTCATTGTCGCGTCGATTCTGCAAACCCCCGGTTTTTGATATGCGTTCATGTCACGTTCTTGGAAACCCATTTCTTGGGCAGCTGCTATAAATTTCTCCTCCAAATAAGACTTCCGAAATTTATCCACATACAATCCCCCCACCCCGTCCGTGATGAACTTCTTTGAGATCACTGTAGAAACCATGATAATCTTCCGACTTTTTAAAAAAAGGAAGGAGGCTCTCATATCTCCACTCTGGATCTCCAGTTATTTCCGCCAACTGGTCATAGTCTCGGGGATTCCCACGCTGATAAACCATGTAATTTATGTTACTACTACCCCCAAGGTTTTTCCCCCGAGGCCAAGGAACTCGCTGACCCTCCAAAGCAAGAGCGCAATTATTCTGAGGTTCCGTCATATATTGCCAGTCTATGCTGTCCAAACGTTGAACAAAGGGCGAAAAAGCCGGAATATACGACAGGGGATGAGGATCACCGCCCGCCTCCAAAACCAGCACACGTACACTGGAATCCGTGCTCAGTCTGTTGGCCACCACGCTTCCTGTCGATCCTCCGCCCACTACATAAATTAATCTCATGACAGCTTCAATGAAAAATATATGCCGCCTTACACATTGATAAATGGTTATTTATGATAAGCACGGTTCAGAACTACTTACCTATAACAAAATCATACTCCTCCACATCTGGAACGTAACACAATCTTGTGGCCAGACTCTTCACAAAATCTTGTACGTACATAACGGCGGCCACAATTGCTACCAAACAAGGTAACGAATTTGTAAGTAACTGACCCAATAACGGTAAAGGGACGGTGTATAGATCCATCACGTATTCTAAGGGTAACGGTAATCCGGTCATCTTTGCTTTTAGGATGCTGCTTTGAATCGGTAATCGTGCCTGCCGTTGGAACGTCTCCTCGTTGGATTGAATTTCTACTAATCTCACGGCCGTAGTGTTACGAAATAATAATAATGAATTTATTGTTTCAAAGAGTTCCCAAAAGTTTATGTGCGGCGAGCAACATTGCAATAGCGTAGCTATGGTGAAACATGGCAATACTTTTCTTTGGGTCGTAATTGCGCACTCACGTTTTGTCACAATAGCTTGCCAAAATACATTATTATACAAATTGCATCACAACATTACATGCTTACGCAACTTACTACATGTTAGTTGTTACAATTTTTTAACCAGTTTTCCCAGGCTTAACAATAGCTGAATTGTTGGTTCATATTTTTGTAATACAATGTTACAAATCTGCACAAGCGCAACTGAAAATCTGCAAAAATTAAAACATAACTTGTCCTTGAACAAAATAAATGAGAAAAGTGGATGCATAATAGATGCTAACCAGAGGGGTGCATTACAAAGTCATTCTTCAATCCGCTTGGTTAGTACAAGAGGCATGTATTCCTAAATCCATACATATAATTAACATGATCTTGTTGTTGTTGTGGTGAAGATGTATACAATTATACATAATAAATGCATAATGTATTATAACCATATTATATTGCTGGATATCGAGATATGCGGAAGGTCAGTTAATGACATGAAGCGAAAAGATAAATATCAAGATTGGTGTAACCGGTACAGAAAACATTTCTGTACCGGTTACAACACCGGTACAAACAACACAACAACACACAAAGGAGTTATGCGTTGGTTAGACGACTGGAATGATATGTGGCATGACCTATATAAAAATGTGAAGTTTTAACGATTTTTAGAGTTGCCATTGCGATATTTGGGTCAAAATATGACACAAAATGTTTTTATGCTGAGACGAGTCGAATAAAATATTGCATGTCTTTTGTTGCTAACTAAATAATTTCACGTTTTTGCAGTTTCTAACTGTTGCCGTTATCCGATTTTGCTGTAAAATGCTCGCACGGTTAAGAAATTGATTTATAATGTATGTGGGTTAAGTTTGGAGTTAATTGGATATGGAGGAGGAGTAAGGTTTACTAACACCAAAGAGACAGCATGATAAAACGAACGAAAAGCGTGTAGCGCTAATTTTCAACCACTGAAATAGTCGACGTCCGCCCAACTTTGATTTCCCTTGGGGGTCATGGGGTTTAACTATTTGGGTCAAAGTTTGCAATACATCATCACTAGTCATTCTGTATCTGTTCACAACGTTTCAGGTATGGTTGGTTGTCATTTTAAAAAATTGTGACCCCCTGCTGACCCCCAGAGGGTCTATTCCAATCCGCCATTTAATCCAAATTGGCTCGAATTTTGTGTAGCGATATTAGGTCAAACTAGAAGCCAAAATATCAAGCCTTTATTTATACAATCATCTGCGTCTCTGCTTTTGCAATTACATACTTCAGGTTTATTAGGATACTAATTTTTTGGACACACTTGCAAAAATCTTTGAGCTGCTGTTGCACAGAGACAAGGTCATGGAACAAGTTCCTAGCATATTGCGCAGCACTCTTACGAGGAAAGACTATCGAAGTGAAAGAGCGCAAACACGTTAAAAACTGTTGTTCATAGTTAATTCGTAGGGGTAGATTACGATGGGAATAAAATTGGTCCCGTATTTTCACACTAGAGACCAATGGAATCAATTACGATTCCAATGATACGCGTACCATGGGCCATCAACGTGAACATTGCTTGCATCCAATACGCATTCCTACATATTACGAATTACATTGCATGCATGTACAGTACACGTAAATAGTTTCATTCAGCTGTGCATGTACATGGTGCGCTATCCTTTCTCTGCTTTTCTTAAACGCTTGCAACTTTCTGCATAAAGCTTATAACTTACTAAAAATCAAATGCAGCTTGATTGTTAATACATATATGCAACAAAACAATCGATTTATAATACCAACTTTTGAAATTTTCACATGGCGGGCTTTTCGAATCGTGTTTATAGTACTAACTCAAATAATTCAAATGCAATGCAATGCGTAATAGATGCAAGCAATGTTCACGTTGATGGCCTATGGCACGCGTATCATTGTAATTGCAATTGATTCCATAGGTCTCAAGTGTGAAAAAACGGGACCTTTTTTATTCCCATCGTAATCTACGCCTACGAATTAACTATAAACAACAGCTTTTAACGAGTTTGGACTCTTTCACTTTGATAGTCTTCCTCGTTAGTCATATTGTTGCATAACATTGCCTCTGCCCTCAGGTTTTTTTCTTGGTGACGTTCAGTGGTAATATCTGGATTTTTTCTGCAAATGAACGGTTGCTTTAATGCCAATGATACATGCCGAGATATTTCTCTACTTCTAAATCAACTTTGCACTTACACAAAACCATGTATATTTTGGTATCTAAATGTGACGATCAGAGTGTGATGTTACGCTTAGTGCGCACTCCTTGTCAATATCCAAGTGCTGAACGAGTTTCAACGTAGATTTTATGAACTTGCACCAGTGTTTTTGCTTTAAGTTGGTGTACAACACATATTTATTATTTTACTTTCGGATGCATACAGCATACATACTCGTCAAAATGACCTACTGCTAATAAATATTATCATTGTGGGAAAAGGAATTCAATGTGGCATGTATCGGTGTGCCAAGGTACATGCAACTGTAATGCGCAGCAAAAAAGCGAAACATTTTACTCATTCGTTGTTTACAATGCTTTCCAGCTTCCCACTCTTTCATTATTGATAACATACCATTGACTCTTTCAGTAAGTTGCCAATGAGTATATGCTCTCTTACTCCAGCAGTGGAATTAACCCTTCTTTTCAATTAGGATCATGTAAGTTGAAAATCGTATACCACATTGGCACATATATGACCTGTCAAAATTTTGTACGTTTTCTTGTTTACTGAACTAAAAAATGAAAGTATATAGATAATGTCCATCTATTAGATATTGTTTTCTACATAGGTAATGCAGATGTGCAAATCAAAATATCTATTCTGTTTTCTGTTGCAGTTAAATGCCATTGCTGCTTGTTTTGTATGTCCTCCGCATCTAGCACCAGAATCGGTAAACATTTGTGTTGTGATAACGACTGCTATGTACTATTACTAGTGTGTTTATAGTGTAGGAAGTTAGCTGGAACAGAAGCATTAGCACTTACAACTTCATTCTATTTGTTTCATAGAAATACTTTAAAATACTGTAAATTACTTGGATAACCAGAATTAGATTATAAATAAAGGGATAACACAGGATTATTTAGTGGAATAATAACTTTTATTGTAAAGCCAAGCTTTCGAGTAAAGACTATATTCTTTCTTACAGCAAAACGTGAGAAATTAGGTTATTGGATGTTTCCGATTTAATATTATTTATTATTTTGTTCAAGTGCACTAATATGAATTGCTATCACATAACTTAACGTAAATTGACAAAAGGTCAAACTTGCTACGACACTTATAAGCTGGTCCGCATGAAAACATGTCATTTAAAGTTATCATCTGAGAATGTACATTAAGGTTTTGAACTAGCAACAATAATTTTACGTGGACAGAGGATTATTTTAAATTAAATATTAGTTCGATGCTTGCTTGACTTTAATCAAAAGTTCTATATTAACAGACGGAAACTTGCTATTAATACAATTTGTTGCTTCCACTTGTCGCAATGACTTGCTAAAGATAGAAAATATAAGATTTTGTATACTTGACCAAATGTACTCAATAGTCCCGCAAATATAACTGAGAGTCTTCCAAATGTATTTACGCATTTCCACCATAGCAATCAGTATGGCAAGTGTGACACCCAGCAACCAAAGAAAGAATATAACCAAAACATTTCCTGACATATTTGGCGGCGTAAGCATTGCAGTTGATTTTGTCATTGCCACCTTACCCCCACTTCCCAAATAGTTTGTCCACCACTCGAAAATGCCTGATTGCGAAATTCCCTGAATCCGTTGAATTGTATGAACGTCGACAAATCCTTCCAAGTCCAAAGCAAATTGTGTTATCCAGTAAACCTCATTTCCAATGTGAGTAATCAAACGGCTGCCGCTTTTTTTAACAATAGCACGTTGAAATTTGTGGCACAATATTTCCGGGAGGATAACCGCCGTTTTATTGCAAGTGGCAGTATCCTGAAACAGTGTTTGTTCCTCCCTCTCGTAAAACATCTCCTGTAGTTTATAATTCGTTTCCAGACTAAGATCATTATCTCGAAAAAACTCAGAATTGTACGGCTCAATCAGGATAGCTTCGACAGCAGGGTGAAGTCGAGTGATATTAAGTAAACGGTCTTTCATATCATTTGCGCCTCCTGTGGATTTAAGAAATTTAATCTCAGACACCGCCTTCGCAACGGGATTTATACTGCTGATAGAGTGCTGCTGGTTGTGGATTTTCGTGATTCCTGACATTTTCTGCCCCAAAATATAGACCAGTTGAGTCGTTCTTGTGTACACTGTATAATTGTCGGCAATGAGCTCACTTAAGTTTTCATACAATATCGGCTGTCTTGGTAGTACCATTTTGTAAACATTATTGTTCCTGTAGGCATTGCTCAGAACGATACTTACAAGCAAAAACCCAATCACCAGCCACCTCATCCGGGAACCTTTAAGCATTTTCTCGGCAAACGGTTCACCTTGCTCCAAAAGCACCATTAGTGTGGACAAAAAATTGTATGCTATTCCTTTCGCAGCGGTTTCTTCGGAGTCTCTGTATATCAATACTGACAGAATGGCCAAAAATACTCCTATGAAAAGCCACACGTACCCGTCAAATACGTTGAAGAACTCTTCCACCGGAAATGGGCTTTTGCCACGTTCTCCACAGGTGATAAAGCGGAGACTGGACAATGTATTGTTAAGTGCAATCAGATATTCCATAGGTCGTCTTGCTCCCATGAAAACCTGAACGTTCCACCGAACTTCAAAGCTGTACCAGGATGTATTCGGCATTGAGACCATCTTGCCAGAATTACAGTACAGATCTCTGGTTATATGAGTGGTAAAGTTTCCCATTATGTTCATTAGTACGTGGGCAAAGGCCCGATAAAATCGTTTCTCATGATCAGTAATGAGCGTTGTTGATGTGGCAATCGAACGCCCCGTTTTGGGGTATTCTATTTCGCACCGACGAATACTTCTAACGATACCTTCCCTAACTCGGTGTCGGCCATACTTGATTTTTCCCCAATGACTGATTTGATGGGATTCTGGATTTGCGGTATATACTAGAGTAGTCAAAGAAGCTGAACTCCAATCTCGTAAGTTCAGTGGAGTGTTAGTGACGTGATCGGTGCATTCAAAACAGGGCTTCATAATATCCACGACTACGAAAGCATCCGGGTTGCGGTTTGTACTAAATGTGACCAGTAGAACCGCAAACAAAGCAATATTAAAATCTGGACCGATTCCTTTAGAAAATATAGTTCCAGTGACACTTTGTTCCATCCACCTTGGAATTCCTGAGCTACGATTTTTCATGTACAGAAGTCTGTCGGTGACAAGTAACTGAAACTGCGGGACCGACGAAGGTCGATACGGTACATCAATCAACATATTTTTATACTCAAATAAGTTTAAATAATCTAAATTAGCATAGACTTTGTCCAGAAAATCCGGTGGAAGGATGTCCACGTGAACATAGCAGTTCCAAGGTTTTGTGGCGGAGGAAAATTGGAAATAGTCCAGCCGAGAGCAAAACTCACTCACATATTCGTGTAGTTGGATCTCACTCAAGAATCTAGATTTTTCACAGGGATATGTTGCTTTTGTTACATTTTTCGTCAGCGATACAAACTCACCTGGGACCCATAATGCATTACTAAATTTATCCAAAGGGTTAAAAAACTGTTTCTCTACGAAACCGGGAACGGCATGACGTACCAAAACTGGGAATTTGGAGGGTGGTAAATTTACGGGGGGAAAGTTGTGATAGCCTATGAAACAGTTTTGGGCGGAGAAAGGAGCCAAGAATAAATTTAATAGTGCGCTCTCAAAGTGTATTTCCTTTCTGGTGTAGTATAATTTAGCGCTTTTGTGAATTCATAAATATCCAGTTTTAAGTTGGGGTCAGTTTCAGCGACTTCAGTGTACCTTCTTAGTTGAAATCTGTAGGAACTTTTCCCATATTTGGATAACAAAATTAGGACAAAAACTAATTTCGTAAACATATTCAATGAAATCCTGTTTTCAAGTAATATCTTTTCTTAAATTTTTGGTCTCCACAGTTTTTTTATGCTGATTACTCGGCAGTAAGGTACATTCTTTTATTCTCTTAACTTTTTTCTGTAGTTATACTTCCATACGTCTTTCGCTTTGCTGGTTTTTGGCAGGACAATTAAATATTCATGAATTCATAGATATTTGTTTGAACAACGTTTATCATGCTGGTAATACAAAATATGACATACTTACAAAAACATGGGTTTTATTTCCCTTACACTATGTAGATGTGATACAGCTTTACACGAATTGCACAAATTCAGCAAACTTTTACTACACAAATGTTTTATGTATAGGAGCTATAGTTAGTGACACTCCCACTTCCACAATAATCACAATGAATGATTAAAATGAATAATCATAGTTGTACTAGTGTGTATATAATAGTGTTTATTAAAAAAAACACTCGTACTTGCATTCATCTGATAGATTTTTATTATATAAATTAGGGGAAAAATAAAGGCACAATCAATCCTTTCTAATGTAAATTTTATGTATGTATGTAATTTAAATGACACGAAATATGTATCTCCTAAATGAACTTATGATAATTCGAGGGGCGATTTATAATCTTTTACATGTCGGAAAATTATATTTAATTAAAAAATATTTAAATAAAACAATAGACTCAACTAAATTTACTATTTATTGATTTATTTAATTAATCTAAATTTAAAAACGTGTTTCCCTTTTGAACATCCCTTCTAGTATGAAGTATAGAATTTTCTGTGGTCAAAATCTTTAAATCATATGGCACCGATGCTACGAAAAGCAGGTTTCTTTGTAAACTGGTTTTTAAACATTATAAGTCACTGGTTTCAGGTCGCTGGAAACTGTGGTGATGTTCAAATTAACATAATCTGCTTAACACCCCATTTTTAACCTTGACTACAGACATCAAAACCCATTAGTAGCCACTAATTGGGTTTAAGTATTGGTACTATTTTTGCAGTTCTGTACGTCGCGTAAGGTACCAATGTGCTATTCGATATTGGTTGCCATATCCGAGATATCATGTATGTGGATTGTAAAGCTCTATGTACGTGGTACATACAAAGAAATTTCTTGTAGTCAACGTCGCATTTTAGCTTTTGTAATATCTTCCAGGAAATTACTTTTCAAACAATCTCGTGTAATTTCAATGAATTCAGGTCTTTTGTATAAGTTGATAATTAATAATTATGCTGTTATCGGACGGAATGTCTACTATGCAAGGTGGTTATTGGAACGAATGTTTTTGCTTTTACATAGTCACAGCTTGAATTCCTTTAAAATGTTTGAGAACTATCTGCTGGATGATCGATATGTAATTCAGCAAAACGTTTAGCAGGTAAATTTATTGTTACGCAGCTTGGCAACTCGGTTACCGTGTTTTCGGCATCAAAAATTGCGCACCGGGCTGTGCTGGGAGACCGCCGAATCGGTCATTATAAATAATTTCTTGCGGGCAGAGTAAGACTGGCGAGCAATTTGGGTTCACAATTGTCTAGACTGGAGGCGAAATTTACCTTGGCGGGCAATGCAGGTTTTCAATTTTACAAGCAGGCGGGCATCGAGAAATCCTTCTGGCGGGCAACTTGGGTTTTCGCTTTCATAGAATGGCGGGTCGACGAGGGCAGGCAGGCGGGCAATTTGGTTTTTCGATTTCGCATGTCAGCGGAATTTTAATAACACAAAATAGTAAATCAAGTATATCCTGTACTTTACTACCTACTTTACACGTAATCTGCTCTGCAACTTTGTTTTGGAATTTTGTTTGAATATTTGCCAAGTTTAAAATGTACAGTACAAAATCGCTCTGTTACTGAATTTTTTGACAAAATTTGATCGCTAGCGAGTAAACATATAAACATCTTCTCTTACCGTAGTACATCCCAACAAACAATTTCCTGTCGAAAAAATGTGGAATCGATATCGCATATAGAGTATCGTTTTCGTGCATATTTGCACCCTCGAAAAATATCGAAAA